>JAVVLW010002809.1:0-13000 GCA_034401795.1 Chaetoderma sp. LZ-2023a
CAAAAGCTGCAATTGTGTTTATAAATGTCCATTTGCAGACCATGAGAAGACTATGTTTGAAAATGTGTCACTGGAATGCCTGGCTCGATGCTCAAGCCAGTCATTCCAGTTATAAATTTTCGAAAAATAGCCTTCACTTAGCCTGCAAATGAGCAAAATGTAAATTTTCATAACCGATCACATAAAAGAGAAATTAAAAGGTAGGTTTTGAAATGCAATGAAAATTATTCACGGTTATTCCATTATTTAATTTTTAATCATATAAATTCACGATTTAAAACTTAATCGTGATTTTCGACTTAATCATATAATTGAGCAAGACTATCGACCAGACTACAATAAATCTGACAAAAAGTTCATATTTTTTATACGAGGAGACAGCATTTTGTCAAAAGAACAAACTCAGAGATTCTGATTGGTCGAACCACGACAAATCAAAATGCATATCACATAGTCATCAGTCAAGTAGCAGTTCACATTCAAATTTTTATCATGTGTGTATTTATATGTATGCTTGTCATTTTAATATACACACCCATCTTCTACCATGAGGTAAAAATAGTCTATTAATAGCAAAGATTAGCTCAAAGAGAGAGCTTTCAGATCAGTTATCGATTGATCGATACCTGTGTGACAGTCATCAGCTAAGATAGTCAGTCGACAGCAATCAAGCAATGTACTAAGCATCTAATCGTTTGTAGAAAATTTTGGTCGTGGCTCATTGTAAGCTGGTCACAAGTCAACATGATCACCGTTTATGAATAAAAATTCTCATGATTTTTATGATTGAATATTTGACAATTCTCGTGATATTTGTCATTAAAATTTTACACAACCATTAACTTTGATAGCTAAATTGCCTTAAAATGCTTCAGATATCTATAGCTTTGAGAAACATATTTATAAATTTTAATTCTTTAGACAATGTTAGAAATCTGGCAATTTAAGATTCTTCTTAGTCAATAAAATTGTCGAGCATTCAAGCAGCAATGGATCCCTCTATGGGACATAATCAGTGTGATAATCACCAATCTTTTGACATTAGCATGATTTAATTAAGAATTAACAAACACACCTGTATTTGGTTAGCGGTCAAATCTTTGGTGCCACGAAACACATAGCTCTTTGAACATCCTTCACAGCCTAGCTCATGTACTTGAACCATCTTGCCAAATGTGATTAACCCGATCAGTGCATTAGGAGGGAGCAAAGAGAGCGACATCTGCAGTGACTCCTTGACTGCCTGTAGATCCTCCTCCTCCATACATGTGTCCAGGACAATCAGATACACAGGTGGATGACAGGTTGCCTTCTGCAAATAAACAGGGGTCATTCTAACTATTAGCCAATGGCCCGTTCCAGTTTTATCTATGCCCCACCCACCTATAGCTAAGCTCCACCCACTCTTTGCCGTGTTGGGACTGATCGATCCCTGAATGCCCTAACTACCAATTTCCTGAAAAATATACAGGTAAGCTGTTGAATTTTTTCCAACTAACTTGACTGGGTACTGTTGCTGCCTATATTATTTGCAAAATATTCAACATAATATTTATTAAATAGAAGGCATACAATTCACACAACAATGCATAGTCCGTCTTCAAATATGTGGTTGTGACATACTTAGGCTTGCACGATTTTTCGATTTAATCGTGAAGTTCGATTTATTTTTAAAATCGCGATTTTTACGATGTAATTGAGGAAAGATCGGAAAATCGTAAAAAACTTCATGTTTAAAAAAAATCTCAAGTGTGTACTTTTCCGTCGCATTATATCAGTACATGAGTACACTTATAATCGATTCACGCCTGTGTTCATTGTGTGTATATCCCGCCGTGCCATGCATGTGTCGAATAATTACGAATCACAACACAAAGCGCTACAATAAACAAGCTAACAATAGTGAGGTAACACCTCTGTCATTGAGAAAACCAGCTAGTTACTCCAGCGAATCGCCATATAATTTTCTTTCTTTCGCTGCAGACCCTGAGTCTGTTGTGAAATGTCAAGTATATACAGTTTCAGAGTGTTAGGCAATCAGTGAACATAATTCTGGTTAATTCTAGAGTTAGCAATTTCAAACAGTCTAATAATTTTTCCTTTTTGATTCGGTTGTCATGTCAAATTAAAGAAAATAAAGCACCAGCATTCCAGATTGTTTGATTTTGAACTGTGCGTTCTGTTGATTACTCTTAAATGTAAATCGTACATTCTGAAAGCAATTATAAACCGCACTATAGGACGAGTTTACGCAGTTACACTAGTACCTACTCAAAGCTGCCGTCCTATGTATGTGAATTGCTCAGTATCTCCCGCGCTACTAATATTAGCGGCTTCGCGTTACTCCGGTAATGACCTAAACTCATCCTACAAAGGGAGGCTATAAGTGGAAGCATCACGTAATTTATATTTTTTTCTCGGCGACATTTTATCTCAACTTTTGATGGATTAAATAATGTTTATTAAACTATACGCAATATTTAGGCGGTCCCAATTAATAATTTTATGCCCGCGATGATGGATATAAGATATACATTAAGCATAGACGTAGGATGGTAAGAATTCGTCGCATGAACATCATGTGTTCTAATTTCGTGCTATTTTTGTATCATTTATTTAAACTTTCTAGAAACGAGTCACGTTAACCCAATTTATACTTTTGGGAATTTGGACCTACGATTTAATCGAAAATCACAATTTTTTTCATAAAATCGATCGCGATGTTTCAAATAAAAAATCGCGCAAGCCTAGACATACTTATCTCCGTCATTCATAATGATGTCATTCTACATGTCACGTAGGTGATTGTGATGTCATATGATGGATGGATAAAGTGGAAAGGTCCATTGTTAGTAAAATTTAAGATTTTGCCATAGGCAGCAATGGAAGAATCCAGTTTTAGCTATGGCCCGCCTATCTCTACCAACGCTTTGTCCGTGTTGCGATCAATCAATCCCTGCACTCTCTGAATCTCAATTTCCAGAAAAAACATACAGGTAACCTGTTGAATATTTTTAAACTTATTTTACTGGGTGCTGTTGCTACCTACATGTATACAGAATGTAAATTAAATAGTAAAAACATACAATTCGTACAACAATGCACACTCCGTTATCTAATAAGCGTTCATGATGAACTTAGCTACGTCATTCGTCAACAACTTTCATGTGCAATCACTAAATCTAGAGTTGTACTCTTGGTTCGCAATAACACAATTTCAATATCTAAGATGTAACATCGAGAATGGATGCAAATTTAGTTACCATGACCATAATAAATTTGACGTCGAAAGTGGGAGCTATTCAATGTATCAAAGACAAGTCGCAGGCCGGTTGGATATGACTATAGGCCTGCATACAAGCACTATTTCTATTCATATTAATGCAGTTTTATATAGCCTTCAATCTCAAATCTACATTATGATTTCTTCATTCAATGTAAGCACAAAAATTTATATTCACCAAGGTCGTATCGAGCCAGTCATTCCAGTGGTTAATTATAAAAAAATAATCTCTTGGCCTGCAAGTGAAAATCCCTAAAGACCACTGCAGGGCGTTTTGGTCAGCTTCACTATGAAAGCATTAACATATACTTTTCTCTGCACATGTATATGTACTTAACACTTTAACACTCATATCACACAAAAACGGCATCTGCAGGGGTGCTAAGAAATGTCCATTTGCAGACCAAGAGAAGACTATTTTTGAAAATTTACCACTGGAATGACTGGCTCGATAACCGAGCCAGTCATTCCAGTGGTGAATTTTCAAAAATAGTCTTCTCTTGGTCTGAAAATGGATCATTTTCTGAGAAAATGAAAATTTTTTTGAACAAATTCAAGGGTTAAATATTCATACCATTAGAGTATACTCTATCGTTGAAAAGTGCGGTATCAGCTCAGCGGGTTGATGTTGCTCAGAAATGGCAGCGTACTGAGGCGGAAACTGCAATTAAAATAAGAATGGAAATCAGAGATTACACAGATAGATGTCCAAAAAAGGTATGTATTGCTAGCTATACCCCACCCATTTCAAACTACGCTCTGCCCACCTTTTAAGTGTGTTAGAATTGATTTGAAATATTGAAACCTGAATTCTGAGAATTTAAATTTGAAGGAAACTATACAGGCAAGCTTTTGAATATTTTGAAACTAATTCAAATGGGTGCTGTCGCTTGCTATGACATCAACAGCTCCCAGGTAAATTAGTTTCAAAATATTCAACTGAATGTTAATTAAATTGTAAATTCACCAAACACATAATTCGTACACTTTTGTGACAGGCTTTTCGAGTTTCGTAATGAGCTATGTCATCTTGACAAAGTTTGATGAGAATCCCTTCAGGATGTAATGTCACTTATCATCTGGAATTTCAGCAAAATGTCTAATTTGGTAACCATACCAATGACATTTTGACACCAAAATCAAACATATTATTCAGACACACACACACGCACACGCACACACATCTATTTAGAGCTTGAGTTATCATTCATACACACAAGAGCACCTCAAATCCAAGTTTGGTTAATATGGATCCGTCAGCAGACAAAAGGTAATGGAAAAAGCAATAAATAACATGCTATATATATCCTTCATATATTTATACAGAGATGGGGGTACAATAAAGTATTTATCAATACACAAAAATTACATGTTAAGCAACACAAATCCATTTAATTCAATCTTTTACCGCATTTGAGAAACTCCACATCTTCATTTAATGCTGATATTCAATAGCTAGAATTCCACCAAATATTGACAAATATTACAGGAGCATGAACTTGAGCTCTCCCGTAGCATAAGATCAGACCTTTTGATAGATCTTGATTCAATGGAGGAATCCAGTTTTAGCGATTCCCCACCCATCTCTAGCTAAGCTCCACCCATGCTTTGCCCATGTTGGGGTCGATCGATCCCTGAACTCCCCAACTATCAATTTCCAGAAAACTATATAGGTAAGCTGCTGAATATTTTTAAAACTAATTTGACTGGGTGCTGTTGCTGCCTATATGGCAGCATCAAAAAAGCATCCGCTTTTGTTTCTACGAGAATTCTTAATACTTACCAGATGTACTATTATGATAATGTCTGTTATCTAGTCTAGCTCAAAATAAACAATTAAAAATCCGCACTCTCCTGGTCCTGCCCATACTGTGTCCGGGAATTACCATAGCCCCAGGTACCGAGTCAATTCCCAATCACAGTCAGATTCGTCTTATATTTGCCTTGACAAACAGCGAAAGCAGCTCAGCCTCCCCTCAGCGGGGTGGCTGAGGGAGGGCCATAGTACATCTGGTAAGTATTAAGAATTCTCGTAGAAACAAAAGCGGATGCTTTTTTTATTCTACTTCGAATAATACTTACCAGATGTACTATTATGATAAACTCCGGATTTCAACAGCCAACAAACACCGGTGGGAGGAGGTGAGGCTCGAACCAGCACTCATCAACCATCCAACAGAGAAGGTTGTGAAGAGACTAGAACCCTGGCATACACTTGGGTTCTGCCATCTGACTCATAGAGTGCTAAACTTCCATGGTCTAGACCGCGCTCCCACCCCGCTCCCACCCCACCCCCACCCTCTTTTGTCCACACAAAATCCAGAGGGATGTCGAAAAAAGGGGATGCAGCACCCACCAGACCCGTGTCAGCCCCAAGTCTCAGCTAGGGCAGTCCAGTAGAGTGCAAAGAAGCTACTACAACTTCTAATTTTGAAAAAATATCAGTATATCGATTAAGTTTTCAAATTGGAATGAGTCTAATGTCTGTTTGAGAGGATAAGTATACTCTTACACCGGACTATTTACCTAAGCAGTCTGGTATTTCGACTGTAAGTAAATTATTATTATTAGTCACTTAATTAATGTAAACACTCACCATTTTGAGTGCTTGTTCTTTCTTGATCATCCCAGGTCGTCGGCCCAATCCACGGTCGTTCATTGGTCATGTGCATGGCTCTTGCTCAGTACAGGAGGAAGTAACTTGCGATGTTTGTGAAATAGTGGTCAGATGTGGCTTAACTAAGGTTTGACAAATTGGCGACTCTACCGGATTAAGTGCACTGGAGATGTCGCGAAGGTAGAAATCAGTAAATGACGACTCTGCATGCCATTGTGCTACAGACATCACCTCCTCTAATGAGACACCCGTATAAAGGGCCGATGCTGCTGCTAATACTCAGACCTGATGGGCGTTCGCACAATCAATCTGCTTTCCTGTAGCAATTTTGTGCGACATCTGAATAGCATCGACTATCCAATGAGAAATAGTATCTTTCGAGGCGCGCAAATGAGGAGCATTGAGACATAACTACAGAGATTTCGGGTCATCTCTCCACTCCTCAGTACGTTTTTTATACATTTTCAGACATCTGACAGGACACCAAGCAGAAGAGTTTGGGTCATGTCTAATTAAACTTGGCAAATTGATCGGTTGACCTGGATATTTAAGTGACTGATTCTTTGCCAGGAAACAGACGTGAAAGTAGTCTTAAACCTTCACCCATGACGACAAAACGGTCTTGCTCGGCAGATAGCGCATGAATCTCGCTTCTCCTTCTCGCCGATGCTGCTGCAACCAAGAAAACTGATTTAATAGTTAACAGTTTAATATCTATAGTTCTAATCGGTTCAAAGGGAGCACGCCCTAAAACCTGTAGAACAAGAGATAGATTCCATGCTGGGATAGGAATTGGCTGTCTAGGTCGCAGATTGCTCATTCCTTTAATAACTTCATTCAAAGTGTCATTCTCCACTCCTTCAACGGCCAGATTGGGAACGACTGAAGCTAATGCAGACCTATATGCTGCTAGGGTTGAAGGTACAAGTTTTTAAACTTCGTATAAATGACAAATAAAATCTGCTACGTGTTGAACAGATGCGGACAAGGGAATAATATTTCTTCCCTGACACCATTCTGCAAATTTGTTGATTCTATAATTATATGTTTTGGTGGTTGACCCTCTTCTGGCTGAAGCGACAAACTTCGCTGCTTCCTCAGAAAAGCCACCCTCAATTGCACACTGCTTGACAACATCCATGCAGTCAATTTGAACATTTCCGGTCTGTCGTGAAGACACAGACCCTTGTTCTGAGTGATTAGATCCCTTCGGTCTGGAAGAGGGATTAGATTGCAGACCAGAAGGTCCAGCAGATCCGTAAACCATGATCGCCCTGGCCAATGAGGGGCGATCAGTAGTACTTGGCACACTCCCTCTCTTATCTTTGCCAGAACATTCGGGATGAGAATAGTTGGCGGATACGCATACGCGTACATTCCTTCCCAACTTATCGCCAGTGCGTCTACTGCCAAGGCTAGCGGGTCCGGGATCGGCGAGACGTATGTGACCATCTTTGCGTTTAGTTTCATCGCAAACAGATCCACATTTGGTTTGCCCCAATGTTTGAATAGAACCTCCACTACCGATTGGTTGAGCTGCCATTCCGTCGGACGACAAACCATCCTTCGACTGAGCGCATCTGCTAGGATGTTCAGTCTTCCTGGAATGTGTGCTGGCCGAAGAATAATATTCCTCTCTTGGCACCACAGCAGAAGGTTCCAAATCATCATGCACAACTCTGGTGACCTCGTCCCCGCCTTGGCGGTTCAAATAAGACACCACTGTTGAGTTGTCTGTCCTTATTAGGACAATCTTGTCTCGGATTAAATTCTCGAATTTTCGAAGTGCTAATACCACCGCTAATAATTCGAGAACATGATATGTTTCTGCGCATTGGTCCGATCCCATTTCCCTGACACTGATCGATTGTCCAATACCGCTCCCCAACCCATCGTCGATGCATCTGTAAAGATGGACATCTGTCGTTGAGGAGGTTGTCGAGGAACACCTCACAGGAGATTCTGTTCTGATAACCACCACTGAAGATGGAATATCAATGGTTCTTTTACTGGAATTCTCAGAGATAACGGATCCGTTTTCTGAGACCAGAACGACATTAAATACATCTGAATCGGCCTGCGTCTGAGTGCCGCATAAGGAACCACTTTCTCCATAGACTCTATTATACCCAGTATTCTGAGAAATTGGTGCGCCGTCAGATAGGCTCCTAGAGAAACCGACTCCAGAACTGCAATTAGGCTCTTGACTCTGCTCTCCGCCGGAAAAGCTACGCCGTCCCTGAGATTGAAAAATATTCCCAGATAAACAAACTCCTGGGATGGAGTCAATTCTGATTTCTCTAGATTCACAATCCATCCTAGATCCTTTAGTAAGGCTAGGACTACCTGAAGATTGTTGCGCAGATTGACTGGATTCCCCACCTTCAGCAGCCAGTTGTCTATGTAAGTATGAACAGCTATGTTTCTCCTGCGAAGATAAGAAGTCATGGCGAGGACCACTTTGGTGAAGACCCTCGGTGCTGTGGTCAAGCCGAATGGAAGCGCATTGAATTCCCAAACATTGTCTTGGAACGCAAAGCGAAGGTATTTCTGAAAAGGAATTGACATTGGAATATGAAAATATGCATCCTTCAGATCTATCGACACTGCCCACATGCCTTTCCTCAAACCCGACATCACTGCCACTACAGTCTCCATCTAAAACTTTGGTGACAGAATAAACTTGTTTAACGGTTTGAGATTGAGAATCGGTCTCCACCCTCCTGTGCGTTTCGGAATGAGGAACATCATCGAATAGAAGCCTGGGGATGACTGATTGCGGACTAAGGGAATCGCATTCTTCCGCTGAAGACTTTCGATTTCCGAGCAAATGGCCTCTAGACGATCGGATTCCCTTGGAACGGGAGTCCACACTGGAGTCGATGTTAACGGAACTAACGATTGACGGATGAGCCAGTCCGGTTCGTAGCCGTTTCTTAACCATTGACAGACTAAACAATCCTGCACGACCTGTTCCCACTGGTTTGAGAACAGTTGAAGTCTGCCTCCGACGGAAGGAATCTTCACACAATTCGCGATCGATATTGCATGAGACGACGTTAATTCGCCTAGGTGAAGATCCTCGACTCCCCTCGTTCCCGGTGATACCGGAGCGGATCCCGCCGGAAACCCGTCAGGACCGTCCCCCATGGCCACCCCGTGGTTTCTTGGCAAACAACGGTCCGGAACCGCCACCATGGCTATCCTTACTGTAGCCGCCGCGACCCGAACCGCCACCCTTCCTATCCTCCTCATACAGCCTCTTATTAGAGGACTTGTATGAGGAAGAATGACCAGGACCTTGCGAACCGGATGCCCGATGGGTATCACAGCCAGAAGGACGGAAGGGCGATCTTTGGCGCTGGCTCTGCTGCTCCTGTCAGTGCGGCTTGTAGGACTGCTGCGGCTGAGTCCCTTTCGTCGACTTCCACGACTTGCCGACTACTTCTTGTTCCGCAACCATTGATGCGACCTTGGATAAGGCTTGCCGTGCCGAGACGCCAAACAAGCCTGGACCTATGAATGTCGCGGAAGACAACGCCTTGGGATAGGCGCATGGTGTCCCAGATAATTCCGGGAGCAGCCTCTGGCACTATCCCAACTTCCGCCGCGCATGTCAGCATACCCTGCAGGACGGTACAGCCATGCGTAAGCGCTGCCATGGCAGCTCTCGCCGCATCCTCAATGAGGGTCAGCTCATTGACAGGATCTTTATTTGTCTGCGAAACTAACGGACGAGAACGTCCCTTAGCTTTGTCAACCAATGGCCTATTCAGTGCCTCTCTCCCCCCGACGGAAAGCCGTGGGACTGATGATAGGCTTGCTATGGAAAATGGACCCTACTCCTAATCCCTTTCAGGGCCTTCGGAAGCGTAAAGTCTGGCTGGACCATACGATACGCCACCACCTCCAGCATGTCAGAGGTCAACATATCCAAAGGCAGAGCAGGCATGGCAGAAGAGCCACTAGACAGAGCGCTAGCCGCTCGCTCTGACATCCGCTCCATTGCCGGATCGCGCTGAGATCCTTGATCCGATGCCAACCCTAGACGGCCGGACATCCATTCAAGGACCTGCACCAATTGAGCCTCAGTGGAGAAGGCCGACTCATCCAACAAGGGACTGCCGTTCTCGTCTTCTTTCTCGCCATTGGACGAGACAGACACCAACGATCCATGCTGCGGACTGCGAACTTGCTTACTAGTGTAAACAACGCCCACAGACCGTGCACTCGTGGCTCCAGTATCCAACGATTCGCCGGACACGGACTCACTGAAATCCATTGGCTCCAGCACGGGAGCCGGGATCACAGCCGCATTACTCATGGTGGCCAATGGAAATCCGATAGACCATGTAACCACCGGTGCCGGGATGCCGTCAGAAGCCATCAAACACGACTCCAACGGCAGCATGGGCCGAACAAAATCCGGATGGAAGATTCCTGATGGAATGTCAACATCACCACCCGGCTGGCAAACCTGTACATAACCCGAAGAAGAACCTTGGTATGTACCAGGTACAGCCATTGCGGAAAGATCCGGCATGCCGGAATCCTCCATGAGCAAAAGCTCCTCCTCCTCTGCCGTCGGCTCTTGAGCCAACGCAACAGGAGGAACAGGTGCAACACCCTCTGCAGCACTGACCGGACCACCGAAAGGTAGTCCTGTACCCGACTGCATCGATGGGATCATGGATTGCAGGGACTCAAACATGGTTTTAAACTGGGCCGCCCATACACCCAAAGCCGAGTTCATTCTCTCATTCAGGCACTCCTCCAAGCCTCTGTTGGACGCCTGATCAGCCTTGGCCGCCTTGTCCCTCGCGATTCTGTCGTCGCGCACGCCGATCACGGTCGAACTCCGCCACTAACTCCGACGACCACGTAACACAAACATCGCAAGGACTTCCAACCTTGCATTTCGCGCAAGCTACACAGTGGTGACCAGCAAATCTCCATTTCATGAACCGATTGCATTTAGTACACAAAGTGTCCAGGCCGTTAGCCCTCTGCGAACACAAAGCAAGAATTAAAATGCTGTACATGACATAGATGACGAGCAAACACACAATAACTTGATTGTAATATGAAAATTACTTAGAAACATTAACTTTCTCTTAAATTAATGATAATCAAGACTTAAGGCAAGGAGATATTTCAAATTTTTTAGAGTGAAAATTAATAAACACGGCTTGGAAATTAACTAACCATTAAAATAACCAACAAAAGCATCACCGATCTACAAACACCTTCATCAATGCCGTGAAGACTAAAGATCGGCACAATTAGAGTGCACAGACATGCCAAGCCGAAGGCAAACATAACTCATGGGCGCCGCCATCTTGGCTAAGAGCGCATCCATCTTGGAAGGAACCGAGTCGCAAGAGAAATTAACCGAGTACCCGCATAATGCTTAAACAGTTAAGGGTACCGGAACGACTCCAACAATGGCTACCATTTTAAAATAATGTGCCAATTTAAGGAAAATTCTATTATTCATTACGGCATGAATGTATAAATTCTAGATTGATACAATCTGCCCCTGAGATGATTTCCCTTTCTCTTCCATGATGCCAGCAATAGATAGCTCCAACAACGCCGAATTCCGTTTAAAATTGAAAATTTTAAAGAGCTTAGAACACGCGACTTCACAAGTCAGCAAAATAGACGAATCTGACTGTGATTGGGAATTGACTCGGTACCTGGGGCTATGGTAATTCCTGGACACAGTATGGGCAGGACCAGGAGAGTGCGGAGTTTTAATTGTTTATTTTGAGCTAGACTAGATAATAGACATAATCATAATAGTACATCTGGTAAGTATTATTCGAAGTAGAAACAGCGTCCAGTTAAATTAGCTTCAGAATACTCAACAGCATGTTTATTTAATAGTAAAGACATACTGTACTGTACAATTCGTACAACAATGCTTAGTCCGTCACCAATTAAGCGTGCGTGACAAACTTATCTACGTCATTCATGATGTCATTGATTATGACATTATCCTACATGTCACGTAGTTGATTATGACACCATATGATTGATGGATAAAGTGGAATGCTCAGTTGTCTTGAGGCATGTCCATTTACAGGTGAAGAGCTCAGATTTTTTAACATTTACATGTACCATAGATGTTGAGCCTGTCATACCTGTGGTAAATTGTCAGAAAATAGTCTTCTCTTGACCTGTAATTGGACCATTACAAAGCAAAAAAAATTGACATGAACAATCCAGACATTAAAAGGGTTAAATCTGGACATTAAAAGGGTTAAAATATCTCCAACGGGTGCGATTTGACCGTGAAATAGAGCCACAAAATGTACTTCTACCATATCTTAAAATGATCAACAATCATCATTCTCAATAAGACTGAATAATCAAACATGTCGAATGTGATAATGGTTTCATAAATATACTTACTGGATTTCTCTGGAAACAGAAGTTACATGCCCAAATTTTCGCCCTGTAATCCACTTGGCTGCAAAAGATTAATAGAAGAATGGGATAGAAAGTTCTCTAGCTATTCCCCACACATTTTACCACGTCCACTTTTCAAGCATGTTGGAAACGATTCGAAAATTTGAAACCTGACTTTTCAGAATCTAAAATTCAAGTAGTTCCTACTAATTTAAAAGCAAGCTGTTGACTATTTTGAAACTAATTAGACTGTGAGATGTTGCTGTCTGTGACAGTAACAGTTCCCAGACAAATTAGTTTCAAAATATTCAACAGAATGGCTATCAGAGTGCAATGGGTAGCAGGCGTAAATTAACTTGATAACCCTTGAAATGCCAGTGTCTCTATTCCAAGACAACTATACAGGAATAGGCTTGCGTCTTCTTCTTCTTCTTTTCGATCGCTGGTATCACACTTGGAGAGCCGTTCTCAAGATGAAATCTGTGGTTTTCTGCAGTTCTTCCACAGGCCCATACAGCTTTTCAAGAAAAGAGGTTGACAAAGGCCAGATCTCTTCTCTCAGCAGCTGATACGTACTGCAACATTGAAGTATGTGCTCTGTGGTCTGTTCTGCTTCTCCACAAGGACAAGCGGGCGATGTCATAAGGTGGAACCGCCTGTACATGTGTTGGTTTAGTCTGTTGTGT
>JAVVLW010002811.1:0-189802 GCA_034401795.1 Chaetoderma sp. LZ-2023a
ACGAGATCTCCTTCGATTCGAGATCGAGAAAAGTATCTCGTATGTATTGAGTAGCGATTGGCGTAGTGATTTCCACCAGAATATTGTGGTAGAGAGAATTGAAACGCAAAAGGACACGAGCGCTACTCTCCTCATACCAGACAATATTAATTCACGTAAAACGAGACGATATAAAGCCTATAATAGTCTGCATGACAAGTAGTTAACAGAAAAATAGTCCCTCCGAATTCGTCGTAAAATCCAAATCTATTGCGCGTCTATCGCGCACAAAATGAGGTCAAGAATTTGCTGACGTTGCGTGGATATTGATATCACTCGAACCACTGGGTGGATCAAGTCCATTTTAATGTCTGTATTAAGCTAGTGATACAGAGGTTAAGACGATACCAAAATCAACACGATCCATAGTGTTCCTTTTACAGTCTGCTACGGAGATGGGCTGGGCTAGTTATGGTTTAAAGGCCTTGCCTTATAGTTTTGTAACATATTGGATAGCCAATTCTGTCTGTTTTGTACATAATAAGTTAGATTGAAAAGTTATATGCAGAGACAATATATTCTCTCCAGTGCAGTGTGAAAATCAAAGGGAGGTAATTATAGTCTGTCCAGGAAGAATTATCTCCCTTGTTAGTTGATTAATGCTACTAGGATTTAAATATTTGTCTCCATGCTGGATAGTTTAGAAATTGTATGAGGTTTAACAATGATTGTACTTGCACCAGCAAAGTGGCCAAGGAAGTTAGTGATATAACTTGCACAATTTCAAACAACTAAAGCAGACAGAAATAAATAACCAAGCGAGGGTTGAATTGGTACAATTCTAACTAAGCTCTCTTTGTCCTTGTTGGGATCCATAGATCCATGCACTCTCTCAATCTTAAATTCCAGAAAACTATACAGGTAAGCTGTTGAATATTTTGAAACTAATGGCAGCGACAGCGCCCAAGCGAATTAGTTTCAAAATATTCAACAGCATGTTTATTAAATAGTAGACATAGAGACTAACAGATTATTAAGCATTTAAGATGGCCTAAATCGAGACATTCACGACGTAATTCATTATGACGTCGGCCTACATGTCACGCAGTTGATTATGACATCATATGATTGACTGAGAAACTGGATTCATGAATTGGATGGATGAAGAAAAAGTACCCGTAAATGCTGTTCCCCATCAATTTCGCTGGTGCTGTGTCGTTGGTGTGGGTGGTGGGTGTATAATAAAATAGGCATTATAAAAGCTCCCAAAAAGTGTATTTCTATGGAAACCACTTTAATATACAGTGTTAATTAGTATATATATGCGCCTTGTCTCAATTACCATATATTATTATTTTTATGAAACAGAAAAGAAGAAAACAAAACAAATGCTTATTATACATAGAAAATAACAAATATTGCTATTATACACCTGTACATAATAAAATGGCTCCATTTATCACACGTGACTATCGGATAATTTTCTACTGGAAACTTATTACATCATGTAAATATTATACAATGATAATATTCTATCATTGTGTGTTATGAGATTTGATAAGCAAATTAACTCTTTAACAGTTGAAGGTGGTCAAAAATAGTTTCTACAGGAACACAGTGTTCTTGAGAAATGTCCATTTGCAGACCAAGAGGAGAGTATTTTTGATAATTTACCACTGGAATAAGTGGCTCGATAACCAAGCCAGTCATTCGAGTGCTAAACTTTCAAAAATACTCTTCTCTTGGTCTGCAAATGGACAGTTTTTAATGAGAAAATAGAAAATTCAAGGTTAAAGGGTTAATATGTTAATGGGGATGATGATGATGGTGATGATGCGGTTATGGTGACAATGATGATGATGGTGATGATGATGATGATGATGATGATGATGATGATGATGATCGCGTTGATGGAGATAATGAATGACAAAGATAATGGCATACAAATTCATTCAATAAAATTTAATTTTTCAATGTCCCTTTGCGGACCAAGAGATTTTTTGAAAATTTATCACTGGGATGACTGGCTCAGTTATCGAACCAGTCATTTCTGTGGTAAATTTTCAAAACAGTCTTCTCTTGGTCTGCAAATGGGCATTTCTCAAAAACACTGCAGAAGCCATTTTTTGGCTAGCTTGAGTGTTAAAGGGCTAATGGCCTATGCAAATAATAATATCTATCTAAAATAATATCCTCATATCTTAAGTATATAAGGTGAAATTTTATCCTTACTCGGTTAAAAGATTGCAATTAATTATTAGACAAATCTAATATGGTAGTCTTAACGGTTTACGATAGCTTTAAGCATTTTAGTTCTGAATAGCTGGCTTCACATTCCATCACTATTAAGCCGGTATTTTTTTCAACAGGCCACTTCAAATTAGAATACAAATTTTTTTTCAAAAAGCTATATCAACATCTGATATTTTAATGGATTGAGACAATGCCCTGGGGCTGTATTCATGAAAGGTACTTAAGCCTTTAGCCCTTGAATTTGTTCAAGAAAATTTAAATTTTCTCATAGAAAATATTTGCAGACCAAGAGAAGACTATTTTAGAAAATTTGCCACCGGAATGACTGGCTCGGTTATCAAGCCAGTCATTCCAGTGGTAAATTTTCTAAAATAGTCTTCTCTTGGTCTGCAAATGGACATTTCTCAAGACCACTGCAGAAGCCGTTTACGGCTGATATGAGTATTTAACGGGTTAAGTAAAAAAAAATGCCTAACTAGGGTGTAAGTCCAAAAATGCCTAAGTCTGCATTGGATGACTATCTAGCCGTCTCTTCATGCGTACAATGTAGTCACTTCTTCTAAATAGGCAGGGGCAGTTAGGTGGGTGCATAAGTTACACACTTCATGAATACAGACCCTGTTGTTATTAGTATTAGTAGATATAAGTAAATTAAACATATTTATTAATGCATAAAATATTACTATATCCCCTTTCACATTGTAAGTAGAAACCAAGGTCCACTATGTACAATACTGTAGAAGTAACAGTAGAATATAGAATAACAGTAAGAGTGCAACAGGCTTCATGTCCTGAAGCACCTACCTGTAACACAAGTATGAACAAATAATGGATTCTTTAACCCTCTAACGGTTAAATTTCGTCAAGAATATCAAAATATTTCCATATTGATGGTCCATTTGCAGGCCAAGAGAAAACTTTTGAAAATTTACCACATGAATGACTGGCTCGGGGTAAATTCTCAAAAATAGTATTCTCTTGGCCTGCAAATGGATATTCAATAAGGAAATAATCTGATTTTCTTGACCAAATGTCGTCACTAAAGGGCTATAGAAAAAATGTCTTTTATATTTTGTGAAGGCTTTGATAGCCACTAAAAATTGAACACCGGTAATTAAGATTCTTGTGTTTATAGAACTTGAAATCTACCAATGCAAGCTGTGGGTGTTCCAGGCATTTTTGATAAAAATTCTCCATTCAGTTAATTAGTTGTTATTTTAATATGTATGTGATATGTTTATTTGAGGATACAAATACAGACAGTGAACAGGGTATTCTCATTTTCAATGACAGATGCAGATAATGTTAACCGTGATGTGTGGAAACTGGGTTGTTGACTGCAGCAATCAATTTGACATTAGGGTCACTTACCTACTTCCAAAGCACAAGCACCGCAGAGATGCACTGCCTAAAACACCATGCCAATAACCATTTAACATTCATATTAGCCAAAAATGGCTTATGCAGTGGTCTTGAGAAATGTCCATTTGCAGACAACGAGAAAGCAATTTTTGAAAATTTATCACTGGAATGACTGGCCCGATAACCGAGCAAGTCATTCCAGTGGTAAATTGTCAAAAATTGTCTTCTCATAGTCTGCAAAGGGACATTTTCTATGAGAAAAGTAAAATTTTCTTTAACTAAATCGAGTGATAAAGGAAAAAGAAAATATGACATGCAACACCAATAAACACGTGTCACAAACAACAAACAAAAATACACGTGCACCCCTAACATCTGCACCACCTGAAAGAAATTATAAATTGCTTGCACCACCAAGCACCCCGATGCACCATCAAACGATTTACTATCACAAATACACCTTCACAGCCAAAAGCGGCAAGCATCCACTCTTGTGAGCATGCCACACCCAAACCCGCCGCCAATTAGTTTACATATCGGTCTCCAGATAAAAGTATAAAAGGAGTAGATAAACTCAGATAAAATTCAGACTTTGTATCTCACATAGAAGCGTCAAACTAAGCATATCTAGTCATTAGTCAATGCATTTGACGAGATAGCTATAGTAACCCGATAACAATCAAATTTCTTCAAGAAAATTGAAATTTCCTCATAGAAAATGTCCATTTGCGGACCAGGAGATTATTTTTTCAAACTTACCACTGGAATGACTGGCTCGGTTATCAACCAAGTCATTCCAGTGGTAAATTAAAAAAAAAGTAGTCTACCCTTGGTCTGCAAATGGGCATATCTCATGAACTCTGCATAGGCCATTTTAGGCCAGCTTGAGTGTTACAGGGTTAAGATCAGTGTAATAAGAGCTGAAGATCAGTGTAATAAGAGCTGAAGATCAGTGTAATAAGAGCTGAAGATCAGTGTAATAAGAGCTGAAGATCAGTGTAATAAGAAAATGTCCATTTGCAGACCAAGAGAAGACTATTTTTGATAATTTACCACTGAAATGACTGGCTTGATAACCGTGCAAGTAATTCCGGTGGTAAATTTTCAAAAATAGTCTTCTCTATGGTCTGCAAATTTACATTTTCTTTAGTAAATTTAACCATTACCACTCTGATGTCAATATTCTGCCTTTTACTGTGTCAATGACAAAGAAACTGGTGTACATTTTTCCAACAATTTTGGTGGACAATTTTGGTGGTGCTCTTCCACCAAATTTGTTGAAAAATGAACACCAGATCATCCGTAAATTTAATTTGAAAATTTTAAATTTCAACATCCGAGTGGTAAGGGTTAAGAGTTAAAAGGTACTATCTATCACTTCTGTTACCAGTCAAATAGGAATAAATTACAATGTATATAAAGCACTAAATAAGTGACTAATTGAAATTTTTACACATACAATTATGAGAGATGAGAAATACTAACACTAATAATTTTGAGGTAGCTTTGAGGTCTAACTCATAAATATCAATATGTTTCATTGCATAACATCTGTTTTACGTGTTCCTGTCCACTAAATCTCCACGCACAACACAATCTCCAACGGAGAGATACATTTCTAGCTATGCCACACCCAATGGGTGCAGCTTAGCTAGAACTCATTTCTAGCTAAGGCCACTCTTAAATAATAGTTTGGTTGTCTTCTCCAGACTGACCCTAAATAAAACCTGCCGACTCAAAATCTCTTTTTGTAGTTTCCTGCGAAGAATTTTTTTTATTTTCTGTTATAAGTTCATTGGGAGAGTGAATTGACTCCATTCATCAAAATGGGCTCATATAACCTTTAGAAACTGTTTGCTTTATAGTTTCTGTCAAAGAAAAATCTTGAAGTTTTGTTCTTTAAATTCAATTTTGTAATGTTATATTTCAGCAGGTAGAAAAAAAGACTTCCCCTACCTACCTACCCTACTCCAACCATCAGGGTCGGGAGAGGACAAACACAAAATCTTTTAAGGATGGCCTAAGCACCACCCACTTTTTTTAATGTGTTGGAATGGATTTATATACGTTGAATCATGAAGAATCACAATTTCAAGGTAATTATACAGGTATGTTGTTGAATATTTTGAAAATAATTTGACTGACTTCCAAGACAATCCCAGTCAAACTAGTTTCAAAGTTGTCAACAGGATGTTTATTAAATTATAAATTCACAGAGTTACTTTGATGTCTGACCTAAGTCCATTGATTGTCTTCTCAGCTAACAAGTGATGTCTTTTTATTATGACGTCTCGAGTGACAGATCGGTCAGTCACTTATCACACTGATGTAAAATGGAGGAATCACGTTTTAAATATGCCCCGCCCGTCTCTAGCTACACTCCACCCACAATTCACCCACATTGGGATCGATCGATCCCTGTACTCTTTGAATCTGTTTCCAGAAAATATACAGGTAAGCTGTTGAATATTTTGAAACTAATTTGTCTTGGTGCTGTTGGTGCCTATGGCAGCAACAGTGCCCAGTCAAATTAGTTTCAAAATATTCAATAGAATGTAGTAAAGACATACAATTTGTACAATAACGCTTTAAGTGCATCATTAATTAAGTGATAACGACGAACTTAGTTATGTCATGAATGACGTAATTGACTATGATGTCAGCATACATGTCACGTAGCTGATTATGATGTCATATGATTGATGAATAAAATGGAACCCTCCATTGGGCTATGTAAGTAGAAACAGGGTTCCCACAAACTTGAAAGTCCTTGAACGTTGCCAGAATTTAAAATTTCCTTGAAAACCCTTGGATTTGTCATTGTACAACTTTCCCAGCTATGGAAGACCAAGCGAAAATATAGAAATTTATATATTAAGTATTTTAACCATATAATTTTTAAATTCAGAGTTTAGTGTAATCTCCTGTTTCTAACATGTTGTAATTAAAATGTGATAATAAAGAATTATGTGGGAGGAAAAGCCGGTCAGAAGGGGATGTAAAGGCGGACGTACCTTTAAAAGTCCTTGCAGTCTTTTTGTTGACCATAAAAATCCTTTGGAAAGACCTTGAATTCAATTTTTAAAAACCTGTGGGAACCCTGAAAAAAGGGGACGTGCTATTGTTGTGGCTAACCTTAGCCATGCTAGATAACAACTTAGCTCAGTATGTCTTAAGACCACTCAAGAAATTCTAAATTTGCACTTACTAGATTATCATGCCAATTTGCGGGCCAAGCGAAGAGTATTTTTGAACATCATTCCAGTGATATATCTTCTTTAAATTGTCTCTTGGTCTGCAAATGGACATTTTCAATGAGAAATTAACTTTTGAACAAATTTGATGATGAAACGGTTAATAAAGAATACATTTATGAAATTCCCATACTTTAAGAAACTTGTAAATGACATTCAATTACACCATTTCTTCTTTAAACTGAAAGTTCACCATGAAAATGTGTACAATTTTTGGAAATGCTAGCAACGCTACCATATATACATTCCACAATTCTGCTAGAATCTTAAGGAACATAATCGTCTCCACAATAAAAAGGTTATATGAACAAAAGCTGCTGACAGGTACTTATAAAATACGATAATAGTTAAGTAGTCCAAATGTATAAGAACAAAGATAAATTCAAAATTGCAATAAAATTATTTGGTAATAGCAAGCATAGAGCACTTGATTCCTGATGATTTAACTTGAAGTTCAATGGATGAATCCACTTTTAACTATGCCCCGCTCAATCTCTAACTAAGATCCGCTTACACTTTGCCAGTGTTGGGTCAGATTCAGCAATTTGACAACTATAAACAGCTTCAAAGCATAAGAAAAATTTGTTACGTATTTGGGACGTCAAATTTGTGAAATAGACAAAATCAAAAAGTCCCTCAGCACCAGAGTGAAATAACACCTCAAAGTGAATTCCAAATCAGCTGTGTCAGAGCGCACAGAAAACACTGGGCATATCAGACTTGCCAGCTATGTCTCTATCATTAACTTCAAGATTAATTTATTAAAACGGAAAGTCAAGGATGCTATTGGAATCTTGAAATCCCAATCAACCATACACCAAGACGAGGGTTCCCGCATACCAGTAGTCTAGCAATCAATGCTGTCACATGACACATGACCACAGTGACATAACCAGCGACCACAAGATAATGCTGAAGGAGTGACAAAGATGGTCATGAAAGCTACACTATAACAATTTTAACATCCCGCAGAGGTAACAAATTTTCATTATATTCAATATTCCTGGGATCATGATCACCATTTTCGGAAATATTCTTCAAAGCACTATAAATGAAGGTACCTGAATGAGTCTTAAATGACAAATTTATTATATTTATTATTATTATTATTATTATTATTATTATTATTAATATTGTTGTTGTTGTTATTATTAATTACTGAGTACCGGTAATATGTATATTTATTTATTGCCAGGATGATCCTGTAAAATAAACCAAGGAGATTCTAAGTTTTCTAAAGCATATTGTTAGCACCTCTTGAATAGAGGGATCCAGTCCTGACTATGCCCCGCCCATACCTAGCTAAGCTCCACCCATGTTTGTATGCACGTTGGAATCGATTTACATTCTTTGAATCCTGACTTTTCCAGAATACCAATTTCAAGGTAACAGGTAAGCTGTTGAATATTTTGAAACTCTTTTGACTGGGGGCTGTTGCTGCCTATGGCAGCAATAGCTCCCAGTCAATTAGATTCAAAATATTCAACAGAATGTATTGTAAATTCATCAAAGATATACAATTTATACACTAGTCACAGATCTTCTATTTTCATGATGGAGTTATAATACGCCACTGTGATCGTGATGTCAGCTAACTAGTGATTATGATGTCAGATACTTGAGTACCGTAACAGATCAGATCCCTCTATTCTGTTATCTTTAAAACTGGATATTGTAAAGGTGGTCCTGCAAGCAGCATGTTTATAACATGCCAGTTAATATTTACAGTATATAAGACACCAACCCACTAATTAGGCAAACTGCTGGCATATTGTTTAAATTCTGTGAACATTTTCTGTACACCTGCTGTCAGCTAGTATAAAGGATTCACCAAAATACCCAAATGGCACCAGTCATGTGTTTCAAATTATACTTAAAAACATCACACACCTGATAAATGTATCAGACACTTTTAACAAGAAACAACCCTATCTCTGACATACATTTATTTACCAAATTCGATAGAATCTCGGTAGCTGCATGTTCCATATTTTTCAGGTTTTCACCCAAAGTGGAATCGTGGTGTTGGTCACACTCTGCGTTAAAATTTCAGCCAAATCAGACCAGAAGTTTCCAAGATACAGCACGGAATACACTTTTGTGACTGACGAACGGACATGGCGGTGACATACCCGCAGCTAAAAACTAATCATTCACATACCATTCTCACACAGACAGGGTTATTACAATAGTATCTCACCATTTTCTGGAGCTAACCCATTAAGGGTATTATTTCTTTAAAACAGTGTAGATCTTATGATGATAGGACAGCTTTAACAGACCACATTATGGAGCACTAAGAAATTGTCACTACAAAGGTAGATCAGGTTGCTTAACCATACAAGAGGCACATGGGGCCTGCATCGCTCACCTGCATCATAGGCATTTCAACCAGAAAGGCCATCAACAATAAGTAGAACCCTACAGAGTTGAGCAGAATTATAACAAGAAAACAGAAGCCATGTTTCTTTATGTATCAACTACTTTTGAACAAAACTTAATGGCCCTTAGTCCCTTATCATATCTCCCAGATTTCGCCCCAATCCATTCAACGATTCTGGATACGAAGTTGTTTTCGCGAAAACTAGGTCATCCAAGATGGCCACCAAGCCAATGGACCAATCAGGTTCTCTTGAACAAATTGGTTCTCCTCCTGCATTAGATGATGTTTCATGAGTTTGAATCAACCCCCAAGCCGTTTCAGAGATTTTTAAAGATATTTCTAAAAATTGGCTGGTTTAGCCGGTGGCCATCTTGGATTTTGACCAATCAGCTTCGTTTGAACAAACTTAGACCTCTATGCCCTAAGGCTGCATTCTGACAAATAAATTGAAATCGGCCCAGTGGTTCTTGAGAAGTCTTTTAAAGAATTCCCCATTGCTTTACTATGGACCCATTGCTTTACTATGGCAGCCTATGGCAGGAAAACAAGCCAAGATGGCAGTCAAACCGTTTATCCAACAGTCTCGAAAGTGTCATATTTGAACTCACCACCCTGATAAGCATATATAGAGCAATTTTTGCCATTAAAATACATCAAATACTAAAAACCCCAATATGACTAACAAATGCTAAATTTTGACTGGTTGATGCCGGCCATGTTTTTTAACATACGAAATTCTTTTGAACAAATTTGAATGGCCCTTGGCCCCTAAGTATATTTAATAAATTTCAGCTCTATCCCTTCAGCGATTCGGGGGGAGAAGTTGTTTTCGGGAAAACCATGTCATCTAAGATGGCCGCCAAGCAAATTGGCCAATAAGGTTGGCTTGAATAAACTTGGGTCTAACGTTGCCATAGATGATGTGTTATGAGTATTGAATCAATTGCTCTTGCGGTTTCGGAGAAGATTTTTTAAAGTGTCTAAAAATCGGTCATTTTGGATGGCGGCCATCTTGGATTTTGACCGATCCGCTTCGTTTGAACAAACTTCGATCTCTATGCCCTATGAATGCTTCCTCCCAAATATAATTGAAATTGGCCCAGTGGTTCTTGAGAAGAAGTTGTTTAAAGAATTCCCCATTGCTTTACTATGGGAGACAATGGCGGGAAAACAAACCAAGATGGCAGGAAAACCGTTTATCCGACAGTCTTGAAAGTGGGATATTTGAACTGGCCACACTGATAAGCATATATAAAGCAATTTTTGCCATCAAAATACATCAAATACAAAAAAGCCAATATGACCAAGAAACGCTAAATTTTGATTGGTTGATGGCGGCCATATTTTTTAGCGAACAAACTTCCCTTGAACAAACTTGAAAGGCCCTTGGTCCCTATGCATATTTACACAATTTCAGTTCTATCCCTTCAGCGGTTCGGTAGAAGAAGTCGTTTTCGCGAAAACTAAGTCATCCAAGATGGTCAACAAGCAAATCGGCCAATCAGGTTGCCTTGAACAAACTTGGGTCTACCGCTGCCACAGATGATGTGTTATGAGTTTTGAATCAATTCCTCCAGCGGTTTTGGAGAAGATTTTTTAGTGCTTCTAAAAATCAGCAATTTTGGCCGGCGACCATCTTGGATTTTGACCGATCCGCTTCGTTTGAACAAACTTAGATCTCTATGCCCTATGAATGCTTCCTCCAAAATATAATTGAAATTGGCCCAGTGGTTCTTGAGAAGAAGTCATTTAAAGAATTCCCCATTGCTTTACTATGGGCCCATTGCTTTACTATTGGAGCCGATGGCGGGAAAACAAACCAAGATGGCAGCCAAACCGTTTATCCGACAGTCTCGAAAGTGGCATATTTGAACTCGCCACACTGATAAGCATATATAGAGCAATTTTCGCCATCAAAATACACCAAATACAAAAAAGCCAATAAGACCAACGAACGCTAAATTTTGATCGGGTGATGGCAGCCATGTTTTTTAACGTACGAACTTCGCTTGAACAAACTTGAATGGCCCTTGGTCCCTAAGCATATTTACCAAATTTCAGGTCTATCCCTTCAGCGGTTCGGGAGAAGAAGTTGTTTTTGCGAAAACCTAGGTCATCCAAGATGGCCACCAGGCAAATCGTCCAATCAGGTTGCCTTTAACAAACTTGGGTCTACCCTTGCACTAGATGATGTGTTATGAGTTTTGAATCAATTCCTCCAGCGGTTTCGGAGAAGATTTTTTAGTGTTTCTAAAAATCGGCTATTTTGTTCGGCGGCCATCTTGAATTTTGGCCGATCGGCTTCGTTTGAACAAATTTTAATCTCTATGCCCTAGGGATGCTTTCTGCCAAATATAATTGAAATCGGCCCAGAGGTTCTTGAGAAGAAGTCGTTTAAAGAAAAAGTTGACAGACAACGGACGGTCGCCACGGCATAAGCTCACTTGGCCTTTCGGGCCAGGTGAGCTAATAATGGCAAATCAGGCGAAAACCGGCCGCTGTAGTGGTCATCAGCAATGTCCATTTCCAAGCCAAGTGATAACTACTTTTGAAATTTGACCACTGAAATGCCTGGCTTGATAAACGAGCAAGTCATTTCGGAAATTTCAAAAATAGCCTATGTTTGGACTGCAAATGGATATTCAGTAAACAGGTATTTAGATTTTCTTGTTCAAATATTATCATTAAAAGGCTAAAACAAGTCACTTATCATAGAATATTCCACTAAAGGCCACAAGATGCTGGTTCCCTAAGACACATTGTCGTATCTTATCCTGAAAATTTGTTCAAGAAAATTTCAATTCGCTCATAAAAATCTCCTTATGCAGACCAAGACAATTTTTGAAAATTTACCGCTCAAATGACATGCTCACTTATCGAGCCAGTTAATCCAGTGGTGAATTTTCAATAATAGTCTTCTCTTAGTCCACAAATGGCCATTTTTCAAGACCACTGCAAAAGATGGTTTTCTAATTCATAAACAAAGTAGTAACATAGTAACAAGAGTCCGAAAAATAATACAGTAAGTAATGGACATTGGATTTCATAAGCAGCTTCTTTCCTTTAAATTAATCGAGATCGTTTAAAAAAAATTCAAATTTTTGCTTAGTGAATCTCTGTTTGCAGACGATTGCTGAAGATTTACCACTGGAATGACTGGCGTCAGTTATCAAGCCAGGTATTCCAGTGGTGAATTTTCAAAAGCTTTCATAAATATATTAATAATATTATATTATAACAACATACATTTTATAAAAATATGTATCCAACAATTAATAACAATTTACTTCCATCAATCACTGAATCGCTGTACAAGGTAATTCTGTCCATCCTCAGTATTGTAGCCAAGTTTTTTGTAAAATGGTTTCAACGGGTCTTTGCAGATCAAGGAAACCTTGTAACAACCAAGTTTTTTGCTAAGTAATGTCAATAGATCAACCAATCTGAAAGTCAAAAATATAAATAAAGAAATATTAATGATTTCATCCACTAAATCAGTTTCAAGGCAACAATAAAAGAAAACTTCAAATTTTGAAAATTTGAATTTCATGGCTTATTTAACCCTTTCACTGATGAATTCCTCGTATCTCATTTTCAAAGCACCCATACAGGAAAACTGCTGAATATTTTGAAATTAATTTGACTGGAAGGCATTGTTGCATCATGCAGCAATGGCTTCCAGTCATTTTAATTTCAAAATATTCAACAGAATAAGTTTTATATGGTAAAGAATCTACTTTTTCAGGGATTTGTCGGTGAAAAGGCTAATACATGCATATCTATCACAAAATTTAATTTATGATTCTTTAACTTTTGATTATTGCGTAGTACTTCTAATAATACAGTACTTTTAATACTAAGTATTAATGAACTCACAATTTTCCTAATTGCCTCCCTCTTTGTTCATTACTGACCACAACATCTTCTATTCGACCAACCTGACAAAATAAAATCAGATTTATAATCTAGTTACAATGGATGAATCTAGTTTTTCAGTCAATCATGTGACATCATAATCAACTACGTCACATGTAGGCTGATGTTATAATCAATTACATTATGAATGACGCAATTTAGTCTGTCATACATGCTTAATAGTCTGTCAAGTTGTACTTTATTTAATAAATATTCTGGTGAATATTTTGAAACTAATTTGACTGGCAGCAACAGCACTCAGTTAAATTAGTTTCAAAATATTCAACAGCTTACCTGTACAGTTTTCTGGAAATCGAGATTTGCAGAGTACAGGGATAAACTGATCACAACACGGGCAAAGCATGGGTGGAGCTTAGCTAGAGATGGGCGTGGCATAGCTAAAACTGGATTCCTTCATTAGTGAGTGTGGTGCGTAATTAGGTATAAGCAGAATGAACTGATCTATTTCTATCTATTCTGCGCCCATTTCTACGTAATCTCTGTCTACTTTTTTACGCATGTTTGATATCGATTTGAAATATTGAAACCAGAATTCCCCGAATCTAAATTTCAAGGTAACTATACAGATAAACCCCCCACAGACCCCCCTTGCGGGTTGGTCTGTTGTTTTATTAACCACTATAAAAACATACTTACCGTTCAATCACTACTTGCTAAATCAATTATCTGCATTTTGCTATCAGAATAAGATTTTTATGCCTGCATACACACCTCCCCATGCCTAATCCTATTCTTATGGACCCTCAACCAGGCTACTGGTTGAGTCCCATCTCCAGCCTACCATCAGGTATAGACTGGCACCAGTCTATACTCACCTCATAGTGACGCTTGTCGCTAAGCGCGCTCGCGCATTAGAGCCCAAATAGGAAACAGATGCACTTTTCTAAATTTAAGTGCAAAAATATTTAAAGTCTGATTCTCAAATCTTACCACGCGGGGTGGTTGAGACCGGGTCATAGTGATTCAATGGTAAGTATGTTTTTATAGTGGTTAATAAAACAACAGACCAACCCGCAAGGGGGGGTCTGTGGGGGGTTGTTATTACACCACAAAAACATCCATTACCGTTCAATCACTACTTGCTAAACCCGTAGATTTGGTCAGTGCCACCTGTCCACATAAGGTGGGAGGAGATTAGAGAATCAATAAACCAGGATAAAAATCAAACCAATCTTATCCCAATGTTAATAACATAACATAATAGTGCATTTAGCTCAATCACACCGTGATTAGCAAATAAGAACAACTTGAACTTAAAGAAATAAATAAAACCAAAAGAAGACTCTCACCATTTCTCACAGACGCATAGTCCTAACGAAAATGGTGGGAAGTGCTTGGTAAATAGTCTTCGGCTTTTTTAGTTAACAAACAAGGATAAAATTAAATCAATCTTATCCAAATATTAACAACATAACCTAATAGAGCATTTAGCTCAATCACACCGTGATTAGCAAATAAGAACAACTTGAACTTAAAGAAATAACTAAAAACCAAAAGAAGACTCTCACCATTTCTCACAGATGCATAGTCCTAACGAAAATGGTGGGAAGTGCTTGGTAAATAGTCTTCGGCTTTTTTAGTTAACAAACAAGGATAAAATTAAACCAATCTTATCCAAATGCTAATAACATAACCTAATAGTGCATTTAGCTCAATCACACCATGATTAGCAAATAAGAACAACTTGAACTTAAAGAAATAAATAAAAACCAACAGAAGACTCTCACCATTTCTCACAGACGCAGAGTCCTAACGAAAATGGTGGGAAGTGCTTGGTAAATAGTCTTCGGCATTTTTAGTTAAAAGTGGAAATGTTATGAAAGAAGGAAGCTGCTGCACTCTGGTCTTTGAGATAAAAGGATGTAAAGGTGTATTCACATTTCCCTCCTGCCACCTGCATGATCTCATCTAAAGACGAACCCTCAAAAAGAGCGAAAGAAGTAGCCCTACCTCTAACGTCATCGGCTTTAACAAGGGAGACATTAATTTGATCCGGTGAGGCTATCTCATAACAAGGCTTAATTATTCTCTCAAAAATCCATCTGTCAATCGAAGAATTTGAGACCGGCTTAGATAACTCTTCCTCGTAGGAAAAACATAACTGAGATGGATCGACTCTTATAACATCTGATCGCTGATTGAATGTTCCTAATGCCCTAATAGGACACCAAACTTTTTCGGATGGCGACAGACGAAAAAGATTAAAAAAATGATCGGACTAGAGGGATAGCGGTTAGTTTGAGTTTTAGATAAAAAATTCCTTCTGGGATATCAAACCAAGCCATCTCCTGAAACTATAAATCTCTCCTTTTCAGCAGAAAGAGCATGAATCTCTTGAACGCCTTCTAGCCGAGGCTGTAGCAACAAGAAAAAACAGCTTTGACAATTAAAAACAAAACCAAGCTTACTACTGGTAGAATAAATAGCATCAAAATGGCGACCTGCCAAAACTTGAAGAACCAAAGCCCAACTCCAGGAAGGTAAAGGCTTAGCAATCTGAGGACAAATATTACTTAGACCTCTAATAAAGCTATTAAAAGTCTTAGTATCCTAGTATACTGGAAGAAGAAGACGTATATCTACCAGAAAATCTAGAAGGTCTAAAAACCAAATCCTCTTTGGCCAAAAGGGAGCTATTAGAAGAATTTCGCAAACCTGATCCTCGACCCTCTTCAAACTAACTGAATCAAAATCGTTCGAGAAAAGGCATAGGCGAACATTCCTGTCCACTACTGAGACAGAGCATCCACCCCCAGGGCTTGACTGTCCGGAAAAGGAGACATGAAAGAGAAGATCTGAGCATTCAGAGAGGCCGTGAACAGCTCTACTAAAGGACAATCCATAAGACTCAACCTCATTCCTCCTTCTAAAAATGAAAGAAAAACCCCATGGCAATGACTGAACGAATCGAGATTTAGAAGCCTAACAGACAATCCAACCAATGCACAGAAGCTTGGATCTACTTTCCAATGAATAGCCTCTTCTCTAGACTCCTTGACAATCATAGACAAGCAACAACCCCTCTAAAGCTAATAGCTTCTAATAATAAGGAACAGAAGACCATTTTGGAAGAAGAGACTACCTAGAAGGATTCTAGATCCAAGAATATCTAGCCCCTTTTAATAAGGGCCCACCTTAAAGAAGTGTCAAACTTACTATATGCTAAAGAGGACTGCTCATAGAAAACACATAGATTACATATGGCAAAAAGCCTGGGCTATATCATAATGCTTAGTCCTCACTAAATAGGTAACTCCCGTTTATTATGGATATTTTAATAATACCGCTTACTCTGAATGGAGACCAAAAAGGGTCATTTCAGTATAGCCTAACTTATTAATAATGCTAAAGACTCTGCAAAAAATATAGATAATATTATTTACAGAGATTTAACCAAACCAAAACCCCATAGTAAGTCTATGGGAGTGCTTATAGTCAAGATATAGCCAAATCATGTGCCCGAGATCTACATGAACTACGGGAAAGTTACTAGTGATGACCATCATCACAATTCTATGAATAGAATACATGACAAGGTCCTGATAAGAGAACTATGGCCAACATTAGACTATCTAATTTAACCATCGTATAACAATGGAGATTTAATAAAAAATTGTATTGAATACATCAACGGTTGCCTAGCCGATCGGCTTGCTGATAAATTAGATCTCCTAAACAATTCGATATTTATGCCAAGAGGCAGAAACTTAAAAGATTTTAATAAATTTATTGATTCTTATATTTATAGTCTTAGCATCAATAATTTCATCTTTGTACTAACAAATGCCATTGTGTTAGAAATCCCATAGAAAGGAAAGATTGAACACTGATACTCGATATTAACTGATTGAATACTGAATTTTGCAGACGACATATTACAACTGTAATATCTCTGGACTTGCAAAGATTTAGAAAACATTTTGACCGAAAATAGTTGGTGGATGCTTAAATCCAGATTCTCGTCTGCTCTTCCCCGCTCCAGCGCAACCCCAACCCCACTCCAACCGGCCCGCCGCCAGCCCCCAGACAACAATCTCAACGAGCAAAAACTCAAGACTCACCGAATAGTCCGGGAATAATCCGACCGAAAATTGCCGGTGGCATCACCAACAACCCTCAGCCAAACTGCCCCCAAAATACCCAGCAAATCCCGAGCCCCCCCACCCCCCGAAACCACCGTCCGAAGGCCCGCAGCAACCCAGTCAAAATAGAGCAAAATTTATGCTATAAAAGGAAAAACAAACAAAAATTTGGAAAAAATGAAAACAAAACGAACTCACCGAAACTATGTCAACGCAGAAGAATCCGACTCATATTCCTCCTTCCTGCCCCTTTATCCAATTGATTATCTTTTCTAAGCGAATAATGTACTTGTAGACATTAATCCTGTACTCATAATGATCCTATGAAACCTTTACTGAATCTAATTCTTTTCAGCGACTGACGAAAATATACTACGATTTACTTAAGAATCAGGGTTATCCACTCCACAAATAAACTCCCTTTGGTTAAATAAATGTCAATCTGCCGACATAAGAGGTAAAAGGAGCGAGAAAAAAGGCTGAATGGCCCGAAGACAACTGGCCATCTAAAGTTGGATGACAGCAAAAATCGTATCTCGAAATAATGCATAGAATACCAACTGACTTATCGGCATATGAAATGCGCATATAAATAATCTGCAACAAAATCCCATACGGTAACCAGTCAGGAGTCTTTAATTACGTTGAAAAATGTCACTAATAAACGAATAAATGTCTGAATAGACTACAATTCCAAGAGAGACTACAAGACTGGCAATGACTTGGTATGACTATTTTCAGCCATTAACCATTCCCAATATTAAACAAATACGGAAATAAGACTAATTCTTAGGCAAGAAGATGACTAGATTCTAGGAAAGCGGATGTGGAAAAAGGGAAACGGAAATGCATAAACCGGAAGTATACTACCGGAAACTGATCAAAATCCTACAACCCGGATGTACAGAATTACCGGAAGAGGAAGCTGAAAACCCGGAAATGGATGAACAATGTAATGCCGGGCAAAACCGGAAATGACGCTATCTCCGGCTGTACGAAATCCGGATGTGGAAAAAAGTTAAAGGAAATGGATAAAACCGGAAGTAGACTACCGGAACTGATCAAGATCCTACAATCCTGATGTACAGACTAACTGGAAGAGGAAACTGAAAAAAAGGAACCGGAAATTGATGAACAATGCAATGCGGGGTCCAACAGACCCGGATATGCATTCTTCCGGAAGCTCTCATGAAACCGAAAATGGAAAACGGAACTCTATCCAATAGGTCTGGACAACCCGGAAGTACACCCCTAAGACCGGAAGCGGAAGTGTACTGACTAGCGTCCAAACCGGAAACGGAAAACACCTCTACCGGAACTCGAAATAAAAGGAGTCCTCAGACTCCGGATATCCGGAATGGCCGGAAGCGCTAATAGAACCGGAAACGGAAATAGGTACCAGATCTCTAGGACCCGGATGTCCTACATAAACATCCGGACAGACCGGAAGTGACCGGAACGGAAGTGGTAACCGGATCTTGCCGACCTGGATTACCCACTAAACCGGAAGTCCTACCGGAAACAGAAACCACCGAAGAAGGAACCGGATCTTGAAGACCCGGATGTCTTGCTAACCCGGAAGCTCGGACGGAAAAGACTGAGGTTCGGAAAACGGAAGTAATCCTGAGTCCAAAGGACCCAAGTCCACCACAACGGAACCGGAACTAGCAAGACTAGGTATCGACCTCTTAGAAACGAGCGCTCTAGAGACAACTGTAACTACCGGAACCACCGTAAAATTGGCATTATCATAAGGACTGGCCTCATGGACGCCGGTTTCAGCTGACGCCACCACGGCTTGAGGGTTATGCCCGTCACCCTCAAGTCTTAAGTGGATTTTATCTGATGCACTCTCCGAGCACACCTTCAAGAGCCTGGATGCTCGTCTTCTGCTTCGGTGATACCAACACCTGCCTAGAGGTCAGAGGGACCGGCTTCCCCAATTTGCGGGAACGCCCGCTAGCCTTCGGGCTATTCTCCGAACTTGATGAGCTTTCCTGCTTTTTGGCCTCTTTTATCGCAGAAGAAATTCGTTCATCGAGCGATTTTGTCAACACTGTGGCAAACGATTCAAATCTCGCAAAAAGCGCCATCACGGCGTCCAAATTTCCCAATGAGTTTCCACCCTCCGTTGCTACCGATAACGGAACAGAGGATTGAGCAAAGGACACCGCCTTTGCCTTGCTAGCAACGGAGGAAGGGGAAGGACGACCAGATGGCAGCGATTGTGACGGACAAATCTTTAAAGATAAAATAAAAATGCTTTCGCTACCGAAAACGGCCACCCTTTACAAATTCCACACATAGAATTGGGTGTACAGGATGTACACTTCGCACAGATGTGCCCGGCGAACTCGATATAGTGATGACGATCACATTTTGACGATGAACATTTTGCCTTATCTGACAATACTTTACAGGCTCTAGAAATGGACTGGACATTATTAATGATGATGATGAATTAAGGATAGGCATAATAATCAAGATACCACGAAGCAAAACGATCTTCGCGAAAACCGGTAATATATAAAAATTTGTCTATAATATACCATATAAACACAATTATACTTCCTAGATGTAACTTAGGGAGGATTGACTTCATATTGGGCATATTCTTCCGAGATATAAAGTCAAAAGGTATCACTGACACAGCGCAAAACACAAAAACTTATATAAATATTTTTAGACAACTATTCTGCTGCAGAATAATTGAAAAGTGAATCTGTTTCCTATTCGGGCTCTAATGCGCATGCGCGAGCACGCTTAGCAACAAGCGTCACTATGAGGTGAGTATAGACTGGTGCCAGTCTATACCTGATGGTAGGCTGGAGATGGGACTCAACCAGTAGCCTGGTTCAGGGTCCATAGGAATAGGATTAGGCATGGGGAGGTGTGTATGCAGGCATAAAAATCTTATTCTGATAGAAAAATGCAGATAATTGATTTAGCAAGTAGTGATTGAACGGTAATGGATGTTTTTGTGGTGTAATAACAACTGTTGAATATTTTAAAACAGCTCCTAGTCAAATTAGTTTTAAAATATTCAATAGAATGTTTATTAAAGTGTAAATTCATAAAAGACATACAATTCGTACATGTACTTTTCGATTTTTGTGATGGCGCTACAAAATTTAGAGTGTGACTTCAGCTAACATATGATGTATTTGATTATGACATCAGATACTTGAGTGATAGGATGGATCCATCCATTGCATTGCTCTTTAGAATGTACTAAATCCAATCAAATGATTTACTACAGAAGTGGTGTATGAAGTCCTGAATGGAAATGGCATCCTAATCAGTAAATGTAATAAATGCTTGGTTAGGTGTATTTATGTATCTATGCAGGATTTTCTTACTTTCCCGTAATGGGAAGAGTGTATTGCAATCGTGTCTGTCTGTCTGCCTGTCCTAAACTGTATTTAAAACAAGAACACTGAAACGTACATGGTCTCGCCTGTAAAGGCATGGATAGTGTTGATTGGTAAAGCAAACTTGGCATGGTTTGTAATACACATATTCAGTAATGCACCAACAAACAAGTGTAACCAATCGAACATGGACATTTTTTACCAAACTGCGGATAGTCTGATCTTGAAATTTTTTTACAAATGAAACTAGTAATGATGCAGATAGTACTCATGCATAGTATATAACTCTGCTGTAAAATTTTGTTGATATCTGATGAGCCATTGTTGAAAATGAGTGATCCAACTACAATAAAACAAACATGAAAAAAGTTCAAAATCCAAAACCGGGAAGAAAGTTGTAAAAATTGCCCAAAATCACATCCCTGGCCATAGGTGTAATCATACGGAAAGTTTCAAGTTTCTATGTGAAATGGTCTAGGAGGAGTTGCGTTACAACCAATTGGTGCCCACTTTTGACCCCGCCCCTACCCTCAGTTTGACCCAAGATCAAAATAATTCCTTGTACTGTAGTCTACTTATCATTGGCTTCAAAATGATATGTGACATGGCCACCTTTGAAAATTTTTTACCTCACATTTCCCACCCCCAGGGGTCACCAAAATTCCACAAGAGCTATCAGAAGATAGCAAACGACTTACCTGTACTGTATATTAATTGTACATCACAGGATATGATGGACCACCGGATAGTCTCAGTTTGAAATTTGACAATCAACATGCCGATTCAAAATACCCATGGGACTACCCATCTGGCAAGCATAGCTTGGAGACTGAACCATAAAGCATTTCTGTCAAGGGGTAAACTGAAGGCATTGTAATGACAAGGGCACCCTAGGGCTAACCAAAAGGCAAATGGTCCAACCATAAGCAAAGTTCAGTCTGAAAAAAGAAGAAACATTTTCAAAAACAATAAGCATAATACATATTTGGATGTGAAATGCTCTATGAGGAGTTGCGTTACAATCAATTGGTGCCCAATTTTGCCCCACGCCCTACCCTCAGTTTGACCCAAAATCAAAACAATTCCTTGTATTGTAGTCTACTCATCATTGCCTTCAAAATGATATGTGACATGACCACCTTTGGGAAAAATTTAACTTTTTACTCGTAGTCCCCACCCCCTGGCGTCATAACAAAATTTCAAAACTGCCATGCACATCCCTAGCCATATGTGTAATCATACCGAAAGTTTCAAGTTTCTATGTGAAATGGTCTAGGAGGAGTTGCGTTACAATCGATTGGTGCCCACTTTTGACCCCGCCTCTCACCCTTAGTTTGACCCAAGATCAAAATAATTCCCTGTACTGTAGTCTACTCATCATTGGCTTGAAAATGATATGTGACATGACAAGCTTTGGAAAATTTTTATTTTTTACCCCACATTTCCCACCCCCAGGGCCATACCGGTGGGGTCATACCAAAATTCCAAGTGTCATGCACATCCCTGGTCATACGTGCAATCATCCCCAAAGTTTCAAGTTTCCCTCTGAAATGGAGGAGTTGCATTACAATCGATTGGTGCCCACTTTTGACCCCCCCCCCCCACCCCCTACCCTCAGTTTGAACCAGGGTTGGAAAAAAATCGATCTTTTTCAAAAAAATCAAATCAATCGATTTTTTTGATTTAAATCGATTTCAATGATTTAAATCGATTTTTATTCGCGACATCCCAGGAAATTACGTAAAACTTATACAGTGAAACCTGTATTAAGACACTGGCTGTGGGAGTCGCAGAAGGTGGTCTCTTAAGACAGGTGGTCTCTTAATACAGGTCCAGATGCATTGCTAAACTGTATTTTGGAACTGAATAAAGTGGTATTTTTATGACTTATTTTTAACTGAATTTTAAGCTTGCTGGTTTCTTAATACAAAAAAACTTTGTTCGCTTAAGCAGTTTTAACAGTATTATTATTGCATCATTTTTTATTGCATCATTTTTTTATTGCATCATTTTTCTATTGCATCATTTTTTTATTGCATCATTTTTTTTAAATGATGCAATAGAAAAGCATTTTTTCATTCTTGAAAAATACAGTCAAAACTGCTTAAGTGACAAAGGCTATGATATATTTTCAATTCCATAATTAGCAAAATGTCTAACTCCGGCCGAAAACAAGATCCAATATGGATTCATTATGAGAAAGTGAAGACCCCAGATAAGGCCGGTGTCCGGGCTGTCTGCAAGGTCTGCCGACACGAACTCCAAGGTATCCCAGAGCGGTTAAAAAAACATGCAGCCAATTGCACAGGTCCACCAACACCAGCACTTCAAGGTCTAGCTGTAGCCGCAACAGAAACGGGGACTTCATCTCAATCTGAGCAGCAGCAGCGCGTTGAAACTGTTGTTGATCAAAACGATGTGGTGGTGATGGAAGTGGAACCTCTGTCAACTTCAAGTTCTGCTTCAGCGGCAGTGAAGCGCCCAGTGCACGGTCAATTAGCTGCTGGTACATTGGCCGCTAAGATACCCAAGCTGAATTATGGTCTACAGAATTATGTCATCAGAACTTCAGCAGAAAAACGTGGTGAATTAGATCGTGATGTAGCTAGGATGGTGTATGCTACGAACTCCCCATTTCGCTTAGTAGAAAATAGACATTTTATAAACCTTGTAAAAGATTTACGACCAGGCTATCAACCACCATCCAGAAAGGACATAGGGGGGAAATATTTGGATGTTATCTACACAGAAGAGCGGGAGAAGGCGAGAAAAAATTTGGAAGGTGAACTTGTCTGTCTAGCATTAGACGGTTGGAGCAATATTCATAATGAGCCTATCGTATGTGCTACAGTGACGACCTGCTTAGGTGATATTTACTTAGTGGATACTACGGACACCTCTGGACATCCTCACACAGCGGAATATCTTTATGACATTGCGAAGCAGACAATTGAAAACACGCACAATGATTTTGGGTGCATTATATGTAGTATCGTCACAGACAATGCTGCTAATGTAGCAAAGATGCGAGAGTTCTTGAAAGAACGACTGGGTTTCAACATGATTGCGTATGGATGCACGCCTCATCTTCTAAATCTGACTTCAAAGGACTTAGAAATGGGTAATGTTAAGGAGCATGTCACACAAGTTGTGAAGTATTTCCGAAATAACCACTTTGCTAGTGCCCAAATACGCCAATCATCGTGCAGAAAGTTAGTGATGCCAGCAGATACAAGGTGGAACACAATGTACGATTGTTTAAACTCGTATTGTGAGGCATGGCCGACACTTGTGACAATCTGTGATGGACATACTGACCGCATAGATGTTGCCATTGCCAATAAAGTTCGTAATGTAGTAATCAAACGTTCTGCAGATGAATACCGACTTTGTTTGAAACCAGTAGCTTGCGCTCTCGATAAAGCTCAATCGGACAATTGCACAATAGCAGAAGCAGTTGAATTATGGAAAGATGTAAAAACGGCCCTGCATAATGACACTAATAATTCAACAAAGCGTGCGGCCGATAAGCGTTATCAACAAGCTGTGACACCTCACCACATGCTGGCCAATCTACTCCACCCTAAATACCGTGGTCGAAACTTGACTCAGCAAGAACGTGAAACTGCACTCACCGTAGCATCCGAAATCCCTGGTTTGATGACTTTGGTAATCAAATTCGAGGCCATGGCACCACCATTTCACATTCTTAAATTTAACGACGAAGTTGTTAATGGAGTAACCTCTCTTCATTGGTGGAAGTCGCACAGACGTGACTTCGAGGATGATCTGCTGGAAGCATTTGAATTCACTCAGCGTCTGATGTCAGCTGTGGCGGCGTCAGCTGGTGTCGAGCGCGTGTTCTCCAGCTATGGGCTCGTGCAGAGTAAGTTGAGAAACAAACTTGGAACTTTAAAAGCGGCTAAACTAGTATTTCTTTTTCGGTCCCTAAACTGTGACAAAGAAAATGACTTCCGGTTTCAGTTGAATGATGATTGTTGACTAGACTAGTGAAGTACAATTGCAGCATTATTGAAAACTGAAAGTGAAAAGTGATGACAGACACATCTATCTGTGACTCAGTTAGGTTTGCGCGATATTGCTTGAGAGAATATCGATATCGTTATTATAAAAAAATTGCGGTATCTCAATAGTCAATATATCGAGTGTTCTGGTTAATCACTTAATTGTGAATAATTAAAGAATATGCATCCCATCATTCATAACATATTGAATATTTTGAAAGCAATTTCACTGGAAGCCGTTGCTGCCTAAGTCAGCAACGGTTTTCAGTGAAATTGCTTTCAAAATATTCAATATGTTTATTATGTTACGAATGATGGGATGTCTATTCTTTAATTATCACTGTTTGAACTAATAATATATAGAGTTCAAAATTTATATATTACGTCATATTAGCAACGATTTTTCAATTTTGTTCACAATTGCATCACAGATACAGTGAGTAGCAATAGGACAGAAATGATGCAATGCATAAATCTAACGAATTAGCCCTAATTAGATGCACAAAATCTATGAAGGTATGCAAAAGTCATCATTGTCTAAGTCTATCAACCTTGTTAACTTCTGTCTTTAAAAATATGCTCAAATTAAAATTGATAAACTGGTGTACATTTTTCAACAATTTTGGTGGACGATGTTGCTGTCTGCGACAGCTCTATCATCCACCAAATTTGTTGAAAAATGTACACCAGTTTATCTTTAACCCTTAGCACACTGATGTTGAAATTTTTAAATTTCAAATTAAATTTAAAGATAAACTGGTGTACGTTTTTCAACAAATTTTGTGGAAGATGGTGCTGTCACAGACAGCAGCATCGTCCACAAAAATTGTTGCAAATTGTACACCAGTTTATCTTTAAATTTAATTTGAAAATTTAAATTATCATGCTCCAGAGTGCTAGGGGTTATGTTTATTTTGAAAAATTAAAACTCCTACATCAGTGTGCTAAGGGTTAATGTAATGTAATGATGTGTTTACGTGTTACAATGTATATAGTTTCTTGCCAGTTTCAGCAATTACTGATTTTGATTTTTGAAGTTGTAGTAAACTACTTAATTTAATAACATTTCAATCTTTATTGTTTTAGTGTTAAATAAAATGGAGCCCAAAAGTCCAACTTGATAAGCACTAGCCAATAGTAATCGAGACACTCAATGACACTCCAGAGTGACTCCAGACGCATGTCATAGCTGAAAAAAGAGACAGTGTCTTGCTTTAAAAGAGTGTGCTTTTGGAATTAGACTAATAGTAATAGCCATACTGGCCCATACATGACTTTTCATGTACACTATTGCTTTAATGGTCATGTAGTGACATGTACGCACATGGAATTCTCCTCTTCTTTACAGCTTACACATACTTAATGATCATACTTTGTACACATGTGTGATGTACTGTGTACATGAACCTCAAGTATGTAGATTGTAGATGTGGACTCGTGCACTGGGTCTAGTCTTGCTGATGACAAATATGAGCAATTAAGTGTATAATTCTATTTTGTGTTGATGTTCAAGTGCCATGGAAGCAGTAAAATAATTATGTTACTTTAATTTAACAAAATTACTGTTAATTGTATTAATTACTTGAAAATTCCTCTATTTTTGCAAAACTGATTTAAATCACGATTTTTTCGATAAAAATCGAGTGATTTAAATCATGATTTAAATCATGATATAAATCAATTGATTTAAATCAAGCCAACCCTGGTTTGAACCAAGATCAAAATAATTCCATGTACTGTAGACTACTTATCATTGGCTTGAAAATGATATGCGACATGACAACCATAGGAAAAATTCAAACACCGAAAAAATATTGAAAAAATTTGAAAATCAATTTCCTTTTGATGTGGGCTAGTAATAAGCAAAATAGAGAAAAAAATAGAACAAATCTGTGAAGTTTTACTGAACTCATATAAACCCTTGCGGGAGCAAATCTCGTTTTAAAAAACCTCAACCAAAACTGCACTGGCAAAATACATGAAAAAAGTCCAAGTCTAAAACCATGAAAATAATAGTTAAAATGCTTCAGAGCTAAATGTGTTGTTATGTAGATCACATCCCTGTATAGTATAGATCACTTCTGTAGTTTCATTAAGATCGGATGAGCCAGTGTTGAAAAATAAGTTGAGTAAATAACCTTAACCAAGACTGCACAAATGATGGACTTAGTGATCACTGTTGTCTCGCTTTCTGCTTGCAGGCAAGACAAAAACTACTGGTCCGATTTCGCTTAAATTTTAACACAATGAAGGAACTTGTCCTGCAAAATTATCAGATCAAATTCTGGATCTGTGGACATCTCAGAAACTACTAGTCCGATTTGGCTCTAATTTGAACACATTAAAGGATGTGACTATACACTAGGATTGCACAATGTTGGGAATGATCCAAAAAAATTTGGAAAATAAATCTTGATAAGCGGATTAAAAATCTGGAAAATCTGAAAACATACAATGTGAAAAATACTGGAGGGCGAAGGTCTGGCATCTCTAATGGCTTTTGTTTCGTCTATGTAAAATTATGATCTGGGAGAAGCCGATTCTGGATGAACCTGGCATTCATAATAAATCTCTTGATACAGAATGGATTTATTTGTATGTTTTAAAATTTTATTTTCGGAAAATAAACAAAATTTCAGCATCCAAATGAACATTGTAGTCAAAAGATGTCACTTTCAAGGTACAACTGATAACATGACTACATGATGTCACAAGTCAGACATGTCAGAATAAAATTATGAAGAATATATACATTTAATCTTTTAACCATTTAACACTCATCAGCCCAAAATAGCTTCTGCAGTGGTCTTGAGAAATGTTCATTTGCAGCCGAAGAGAAGACTATTTTTTTAAATTTACCGCTCGATAACCGAGCCAGTTATTCCAGTGGTAGATTAAAAAAACCCAGTCCTCTCTTGGTCTGCAAATAGACATTCTCTATGAGAAAATTGAAATTTTCTTGAACAATTCGAGGGTTAAAGGGTTAATGGTCAAGAAAATCAAAGCTTTTGCTTATTGATTGTCCATTTGAAGGTCAAGAAGCTTTTCCCCCACAATTTACCACAGGAATGATCGGCTCTGTTATTGAGCCAGAAATTCCAGATGTGACTTTTCAAAAATAATATTGTCTTGGACTGCAAATCGGTGTTCATATGGACCACTGTAAAGGGTAATTTTGTCTGGTTTGACTAGTAACCATTTAATGGTCAAATTTGGTCAAGAAAATCTAAATATCTGCCTATTAACCATTTAACCCTTAAATTTCTTGTAAAAAATTAAATTTTCTCATAGAAAATGTCAATTTGCAGACCAAGAGAAGACTATTTTTGAAAATTTACCACTGGAATGATTGGCTCGGTTATCGAGCCAGTCATTTCAGTGGTAAATTTTCAAAAATAGTCTTCTTGGTCTGCAAATAAGCATTTCTCAGGACCAATACAGAAGCCATTTTTGGCCGATGAGTGTTAAAGGGTTAAATGTCCATTTACAGGCCCAGAGAATACAATTTTTGTAAATACATCACTGAACTGACTGGCTCAGTTATCGAGCCTGTCATTCCATTAGTAAATTTGCAAAAATGGTATTTTCTTGGCCTGTAAATGGACATTCAACAAGACCATAACAGAGACTGGTTTTAACCGGCATGACCATTACACGGTTAAAGGGTTAAATACTAAGATGGCAAGTGTCAAAATACATATATATGAAATTCATAGATGAAATTTGGCTTTATATTAAACTATTGTCACATTCTTACAAACATTTGAAGAGTAAGCCTTTTCACAACAACACATCCTCAAATATATCGAAATAGCTTTAGTATTTTTGCACCCCTCACTATTAGCCAGATTTCAATTTTAAAAGCATTTCGCTAATACACCTTTACCAAATTGACGTCATTACGCCAGGATTTCCCTAAATCAACGCTCAGAGCAAACTTGCCGGCTGGTATAGCCGCCAACAAGCCGCTGATCCACATTGAGTTACTTTTGCACTAAAATACACCACAATCTAAACCGTTCCTATGGTAAACTGAAATCATTGTATTATTTAAATCATATATCATTGGAAAGCGCATTCAATTGCCGAAACATTAATGCAATATTTTATATATTTTTGTAACATTTTCACTGAGTTAGTTGCGTATATAAAATACACCATTTGACTTAGATTCATTAAATCAAGTGGACAATAGGGGATATTTTAAAGTTGCAATCAACTGTATTGAATTTTACAAAACTATAAAAACTAATACAGAAATGTATAGAAGATTGGCTTAGCGTTTCAATGATGTATGACTTCAATAATATTATGAACATAGTTTTTCATATGCACTGCTTAAAGCGCACTGTATCTGATTCCCATAGTAAAGTAATGCATATTCCGGGAAGGTATTTTACAAAAATACGCTAATGTGGGAAAGGTCTATTGGCTATTGGCTAGGTTGGTTCGTGGACAGTGAACACCACAACGGCACATACCAAGCTTGCACCATGTATGAATTTGTACTCGATTAACAAGGTTGCAGAGGCGACCACCTGACCCGTAAGACTCTCCTCAATAACTGCTATGTAATAACTGCCAGAACTGTTCTTCATACAATGAAAATGGGCTGAAAATAAAATTATATTACATTTATATAATAAACAGTTAGCGAAACCGATTTACCGAAGTATTTCTTCTATTCATAATGATGAATAAATATTAATCTTTAAACCCTCGAATTTGTTCAAGAAAATGTCAATTTTCTCATAGAAAATGTCCATTTACAGACCATGAGAAGCCTATTTTTGAAAATTTGCCACTGGACTGGCTGGCTCGGTTATCGAGCCAGTCATATCAGTGGTAAATTTTCAAAAATAGTCTTCTCTTGGTCTGCAAATGGATCTTTTCTCAAGACTACTGCAGGAGCTGTTTTTGGCTGATATGAGATGGGAAGAAAAACATGCTTTAACACGTTACCATGTTTACTGACAAAGCTGGCCAAAATTAGCCTCTGCATTGGTCTTCAGGAATGTCCATTTCCAGCCCAAGAGATGACTATTTTTTTTAATTTACCACTGGAATGACTAGCCCAATAAATGTGACAGTCATATAACAGTGGTAAATCTCTAAAAATAGTCTTCTCATGGTCTGCAAATGGATAATATGTTAAGACCACTGTAGAATAATTTTTGGCGGGCTTGAGTATTAAACGGTTACTTGGCCTTTCTCCGGGCAGAAAGGCCAGGTGAGCTAAAATTACTTGCAATTAATTCATATTGTTGTCTCGCTTCAAGAGCTTCGCACTTACATGTCTTGTCAAATGCTTTGGCCAATTTAGAACAATATTTTAAATACCCTGCAAAAACGGTATTCTAGTCAATCACCACTCAGTCAGCCGGAGTTCCACAACAGATGTGTCATGACTTGCTGAGATCATTGTGCTTATGGCTTTTAACCAGATCAGTTATTTGTTAACAAAATGCCTATTAATCTGAAAAGTTTGCATTTTCGTTTATTAATTTGTGATTTATAATAAGATAGTGATAACAAGTTGTGAAAGTTGTTAATTAAAGTCAAAAGCTTTAAGTGTTTTCATTTGTGTGATTTGAAATGGTTTAGAGTAAATTAAGTTTTAGCACATGCCTGATAGACAAGAACTAGCTGCCATTTTAGATGCAGAGCAGCAACCTAGAGTGATATGGGTCATATGTAGGCAATAAATTGCTGACCCAGCTTATCAGTGCAAGGGCGATGAAGTAAACTTCCAATGGGCCCAATACAATCTATACACACAGAGCTTTTCAGAGCATGGGGGAGGAACAAATTCCAATGACCCCAGTGTCCTCTGTACATGCGCTGCTTATCACGGCCAGAGGGAAGGAGAAAACTCCTAGCGATCTCTGAAGCTAAATTTCTACAGGCAAATCTTCTCTATCAGCAATTAAACCACAGCTGTAAATTGGTCAACTGTGATAGCTGAATTGGGATATACAATGTTTTAAATATCATCTGTATCATTATCATTAGTAATTCAGAGCAAATGTTCAGATTTCCTTGTCGGTAAACAGCAGTGAAAGCTTCATCTGATAATGTCACACAGTGTTTTATGGATATTTTTTCAACAGAGGAGTTCAGAGTGTATACCAACATGTGCTATAAATTAGCTTAATGTTCACACAATGCCTAGAGAGATGAGGGGGTGAATATGTGAATATCATGTTACAATGCTGGCCTGGTTATATTTAATGGTGCTGAAATAATATGTCAAACTTAAAAGTTAGATGGCTGGCTGTCCGACATTCTATTAAATATACTAAATGTAGTAATGCCAGATGAAAAATAAGAAGAGAAACTCGTCACATATGTCAGTCGCTGGTCATAACCAAAGTTAATCCAGAATGTAAATCCCTTCTCAGTAACCCTATTTAAAGGCATTAAAATGCAAAGGGTTAATGTTTGCTATGCTCATGCTATAAGTGTGGTGGTAACCTCATTAAGGAGAACACCACAATCTAAAAGAGATTTTATCAATAAATAATATATCAAAAATATCAGCTATGATTAACGCATTTGTTGAGAGTTTTGCTTGGTAAACACTGAAATTCAGGAGTTTAATGTCAGGACTGGTTCTAATCTGGCTTACAAAAGCGTAGGTATGTGCTGTTGCTAGCAGCACAAATTGTATACGCTGGTCATCTGAGTAACAGATTGAAATAAATAAATAAGAGCAATAAGTAGCCAGTGACCTATAGGCAGATCCATGCCTAGGTGTGCAAACAATTGGTTTTCATGCTCCTGGCAATTACTATTTCTAACCATTTCATCCTCAAGGCCAGTGAAAGGATTAACTGACGCAAATATGTCTTTTAGACCAGAGCCCCGCTTTCACCTGAATGGGGAAGCCATTTGAACTCAGGGTAAAGCGGCCTAAAATCAGGCCTTACCACAGAGATGCCTACAGGTATGACTGCAAACAGTCAAGGTGTCAAGCACATATTCTTTTCTTGATAAACAGAAATGCCTACATGTATGACTGCAAACAGTCCAGGTATCAAAAACATATTTTTTCTTGATAAGGCCTTACCACAGCGATGCCTCTGACTGCAAACAGTATAGGTATCAAGAAGGTATAACATTCTTTTCTAAAATCAAGGGCCTTTGCATGATGATGCCTATGACTGCCAACAGTACAGGTATCAAATACGTCTCAATATTATCATTATGACCAACAATTTAAAGCTGAGCACTAGTATCAAGGACCATTATGTGCAAAATGGATGTCAGATAGTTTTATCTTGCATTTAATATCAGGTTGTGTTTCTTTTGGCAAGCAAATATAAAATGCACTGGTCATTCTTCAGATTCAGATGATTGTTTATCTGTTATATTTGTCATAGACAAAGAGCAGGGTTGCATTTACACTTATGTAAATTTTGCCCTGCCTCGAGCAGTGGAATATCATCATTTCAAAATAGATACAATTGCATTAATTACTTTTCTAATTAGGCCTAATTGTCTGCTGTCCCAGTTGAGCCTTTCTAATGCATATTTCATGCATATTTCTTAGTACTTGTTTCAGTAAGATATCAAATATTGTTTGTTGAATGGAATAATGTATTTTTTTCAATTTGTAGTTTTGCCAGATGGCTTATCATCAGTAGAATATATAGCTTTTATTACTAACACCGGTTATATGCTCATTTAAGATAAATGGAGCATATTGCACATTAATACAATGATGACTGGCTTCGTGATGCACATTCATATGATTCATGTTGTGCCACTATGTAAAACAATAAAAAGATTATGGTTATGCCATTGGATGTTTCATCTGTAATATACCAATTCTTGTCCCACCCTATGAATTGAAAGATTCAGTGCACATGTCAGAAGAGCTGGCATCTAAGTGACAAGAATATTTTTCGCAGTGCTACGAAAGTATTAAATTTGGAAACATAAAAATATGAAACTTAGGGTACTGAACGTATAATACTTATGGTCATGTTGGTTTTCAATTGTAGAATAATTCACATTCTTTTAGAGAATCTGATAATCTTACTAATCTGAATCACTGGAAACAGTGTCAGATGGTTTTGATAAAAATGTGTGATTGTCAAATTCCGGTCATTCTGTGTTTACATAGTGGATTGATGTTATTTCAATAACAGCCAGACATACAACTCAATCATGAAAAATGCTTATGATGTAACAACTGATGTGTCAACTGAAGGGGGGGGGGAGGTAGTGTTTACTAACCTGTAACCTTGCACAGAAAAAAAAATACACATTCTATAGGTGGTAGATGGAGAAATAAGGCGAAGCAGCATCATATTAATGTACTGGGCATTAAAGCTTGATTGTTGTGTTTAGAGTCTTTAGTGTTGCTCGTGCTAAGTTTGGGCTCTGAATGGATATTTCTATAGTAGCGACATTAACTATATCTGTGTTAATCTCTTCCCTCACAATGTTGTAATGGACTAGCCAGAGAAGTTTGGCTATGCTTTAGAGAATGAAATTTATGAATTACAGTTACTCATTCAACTGGTCAGATGAATTGTATACCAAATAACAAAATCCAGAGTATTTGATGATGAGTGCAAATTGAATATCAAGGAGTTTTATGTGTACTTCTGTAGTAGCTTTACAATGAAGTTTTGTGATTTGTTCGCTTCTAGGCTTAATTTCCAGATTAAGTCACATGTTTCTTGAACACATGTACCTCAGGAGCTTATCATATTGATGCTTTTTATATTAGATCGGTTTGAAGTTAACCCATAATCGTTTACACTCTATTGAGAGTTAATCTACAAGAGTAGAATTGAATCAAGCAGCAGAAACAGTAACATAGCATCAAGTTGGAAAATACATAAAACAGATTTTGCTATTTAATAAGATGTTGTTTTTGATTTGGCAATCTTGGGGCATTCACGCATAAGGACAGTGTGCATCTACTAAGCAAAATATTGTTAGTTAATAGCCTCTTATACAAGAGCGCCTCGGATGATAAAGATCTTGCTGGCTAGACAATTTTGGTTATTAATTCATGGAGAGAATCACTAAAGAAATAATGCTTACTATGTGGATTAAGTTTTGAAATCTCTTGGGTTATTGATATTTTTATCAATGACCTAATCAGTGTTGCATTTATAAATCATCAATTAAGGATAAGATTTTTAAAATGGATCATTGTTCAAATATCAACTAAGGCCAGATAGAACTATATTTGGCATTTCAGTAAAGTTTTGAGTAAAATACTTGATATTTTTATACAGCAATCTCTAAAGGAATCAATTTAGGAACTTTAAGCAATCATTATTAGAACACAACTATTTTGCTTACATATAAATCAATTTCGCCCAGCTGTATAATTTTCAATGCATTGCGATTTAGAGAGAATTAAGAATCTAAGAAAGATAACACAAAATTATTCATGGAGACGATAAGGCAGTATGTGGAGACACCATATATCAAAGGCTGAAAATAACTAGGATACTGGCATGGATTGATATAAATATCTATAGACAATACAATAGACAGAAATGGCAGTAGACCATTTTTGCTGTCCATTGAGATGGTTTGAAAATCCCATAGCTTAAATCTGTACAACAGATTGATAATGAATGTTTAAAAATTTTTATAACAAACTACTGAATATATTAGAAAGATGTCAGTGTTCAGAAGGATGATTATAAATCTGTTAATTGTTCAGTTCATATGTTATCATAATTGTGAACAATTCATTACATGGAATTTATAGTACTGAGTGCACCCACAGCTTTGAAGTCTCGTGGAACTCCGGCTGACAGTGGTGATTGGCTAAAATTTATTAGTTAAACGAGAACTTACCTGAAAGTGGAAGTTAGATGTTTGACTGTAATTCTAGCCAATCACCACTGGAAGCCGGAGTTACAGGCCCACCTCTAGAAAAGAGGTCATAGTTTGAGGTTTCATTTGGGAACTTTTCTTGTCCCATCATAATTTGGGATTACTGTGCTGTGCACTCAATTTATCTTTGTAGACTGATCTCAGCAAGTCATGGCAGTCTCTCCTGTAACTCCAGCTTCCAGTGGTGATTGGCTAGAATTAGTCAAACATCTAACTTCCACTTTCAGATAAGCTCTCGTTTAACTAATACATTTTCTGATAATAGGATTAATATATGAAAGTATATATACCTGAAATTTGGGCAGTATAAACTTGTGCAAATACCTAAAAGCGAGATAAGATGATATTTATTTGCATGCTTTTTGTATGGCTCACACCGTATTGACAAGGTTAGCGTAATGTGGTAAGGACCATTCCAGTTTCAGCTATGCACCACCCATCTCTAGCTAAGCTCCACCCACAGCTCGCTCATGTTGGGATCGATGGATCCCTGATATCCTTGACTTTCAATTTCCAGAAAACTATACAGGTAAGCTGTTAAATAATTTGAAACTAATTTGACTTGGCGCTGTTGCTGCCTATGGCAGCAACAGCATCCAGTCAAATTAGTTTCAAAATACTCAACAGAATGTTTATTAAATAGTAAAGACATACAATTCGTACAACTTGACAGACTATTAAGCATTTATGACGGAGCTACAAACTAGATCTAATGGATCGTTCCAGTTTTAGCTATGCACTGCCCATCTCTAGCCAAGCTCCACCCACACCTCGCTCATGTTGGGATCAATTGATCCCTGATATCCCTGACTTTCAACTTCCAGAAAACTTTACAGGTAAGCTGTTATATAGTTTGAAACTAATTTGACTGGGTACTGTTGGTACTATGGCAGCAACAGCGCCCAGTCAAATTAGTTTCAAAATATTCAACAGAATGTTTATTAAATGGTAAAGACATACAATTCGTACAATGTGTCAGAAGACTGAATAAATCGAGTCATTCATGCCATGATTAATTATGACATCATCCTACACATCACTTAGTTGATTATGATGCCATATATATGAAATCAGATGATGGATGGATAAACTGGAAAGGTCCATTGTTCAATAACTTATTTGATGGGTGTCATTATCCTTATATTCCAGAAATAGTCACAAAGCATAAGCAAGACTAAAGCATAAACCTAAGCCAGATTCTAAATTTACATACATGTGTAACACCAGTTAAATTGATTAAATATGACACTGTAAAGTTGTGTTTTCTAAATATGACAGCACTACGTCAAACAGAATCTGTCAATTAATTGATTCAGCATAACTTAAGGAATTTATAGAAAAAAAATCATTATTTAAAGTTTTTGTTAACCATGTTACTGATGAATTCTAGTCTTCCATCGAATATTAGATTCATCATTTGGCACGACACATGTTGTTTAATCGGTTAATTATTCGGGGAGGTGACCTCAAGAAAACAGCATGTTTCTACTACTACAGATGCAGATTACACTAATCATACATAAATGTAGACTACGTAACCCGTTAACCCTCAAAATTGTTCAAGAAAATTTCAAATTTTCTCATAAAAAATGTCCATTTGCAGACCAAGAGATCGTTTTTAATTTACCACTGGAATGACAGGCTGTCATTTCAGCTGTAAATATTAAAAAAATAGTCTTCTCTCTCGTCTGCAAATGGATATTTCTCAAGACCACTACAGAATCGTTTATGGCTGGTTTGAGTGCTAAGAGGTTAAAGTAATCATAAATGAATCATAAATTTAGTATAATAATAATAATAGATTGTGACATGACCATTCAGTATGCCACTAAGACACAATTGTTTGTTCACAACCCTCCAATTACCCTTTGAATATAGCATTATTTTGTCATCGAGATCGATGCGGTTTATGCGACCTCATACCAGATTATATAAGCTGAATTTAAAAGCGACACACCTAATCTGTTAGATACTTAGAAATTAAATTGCAAAAACGTTGTTGCTGCTTAGGACAGCAACAATTTTCATGAAGTTTAACGTCAATATATTCAACAGGGTTCCAGCATACTTGGATAGAATGTTCATATTCTGAGTGTAGTAAGTAAGTGAAATTGACATGCAATCCTATTACGGGCGTGAAGCGTATTGGCCTAGAAGGTTTAAACCTTTAACACTCATACAACCCAAAAACGGCTATTGCAGTGGTCCTGAGAAATGTCGATTTGCAGACCAAGTGAAGACTATTTTTGAAAATTTACCATTTGAATGACTGGCACGATAACCGAGCTAGTCATTCCCATAGTAAATTTTCAAAAATAGTCCCCTGGTCTGCAAATTGACATTTTCTATGAAAAAATTTAAATTTTCTTGAACAAATTTGAGTGTTAAAGGGTTAATATTCCATATGACAAGAATAGATAATATACTAGCGTACTTTCACATCTTGATTATCTTTCTTTGATCATGACTTAGTACAGATCTGAAGATAGTGTCTCTTGTTTACATATGTCATACACCTGAATAGATAATTTGAGATGACTTTCACCCTACAACAGTCAAATTTATTCAAGAAAATTTCAATTTTTCATAGCAAATGTCCATTTGTAGACCAAGAGAAGACTATTTTTGAAAATATATCACTGAATGACTGGCTCAGTTATCGAGCCAGTCAATCCATTGGTAAAATTTCAAAAATAGTCTTCTCTTGGTCTACAAATGGCCATTTCTCAAGATCACCGCAGAAGCCATTTTTAGATGACATGAGTGTTAAAGGGTTAACAATTTATTAAATGTAGGACTAAGAGCGCTCAATTTCGGGTCTTAGAATGCGTGTCCTAGGGTAATTTTTAGTTTTCTTTGATAACTTTAGTTCTACTTAAATCATATTAACCCTTTAACCCCTCAAATTTGTTTTTAATTTTCTCATACGTACATTTGCAGATCAAGAAGACTTTTTGAAAATTTACCACTGAAATGACTGGCTCGAATTCATTCCTGTGGTAAATTGGGGGAAAAAGCCTCTTGACCTTCAAATGGACAATCAATAAGCAAAAGCTTTGATTTTCTTAACCATTATCCTTTAACCCTTAAATTGTTCAAGAAGATTTAAATTTTCTCATAGAAAATGTCCATTTGCAGCCCAAGAGGGGACTATTTTTGGAAAATTTACCACTGGAATGACTGGCTCGGTTAATGACTAACCGAGCCAGTCATTCCTGTGATACATTTAAAAAAAATAATCTCTTTGTCTGCAAAAGGATGTTTCTCAAGACTTATCTCAAGAAGGCATTGTTGGCCAGCTTGAGTGTTGATGGGTTAATAAAGTTTCACATATCTCTATATATTGGATGTGTGAGCAGCATGTCATTGTTTGTGTCAGATGGTCCATCCATTCAGCAGTCCATCCATTCATCTAGTGGGAAATGCTGTTCTATTAAAATTTCAGCTTTTCTTGGATACCCTAAAACGTACTGGGAACATATTAATTAATGTTTACATGCATGTTGTAAAACTATATGACTTGGGAGAAGCATCCTTAGGGCTAGTGGTTTTCCACGATAACAGCAAATAAACGGAATTCATGGAATTGGTAATTTGAAAAGGAAAAATGACATTCAAATAGAAATAAATGGAAAATCTAAATTTTCTGCAAAACATTTGTAAATTGAAACGGAAAGATGATAGTCAAGCAGAACTTAACAAATTAAAGGGAATTTCCTCCAGAACATTGGGACATTCTCACGTAAAATTGCAAACTATTACCCACTCATATTATCACCACCCTAACTTTGTGCTGTCTGGGTATACTAAAACACTATGTACAACAAAATTTGACTGTTTTATTGACTGTATTACTGTAAGTGTGCATGCAGCTTAGATGATGTGTTTGTGAAACGGAAAATGGCAAATGTTGAAATGGTGAAGCCACTGTCCCTCTATTCTATTTTTTGGTCAAGCACCTTTGTCCATTTGTCACCACTGGCGTCCACCCCTTCATCTGACATGGCATGTGTAAATCATTGTACATTTAAGGGGTTTTCAAATATCAGTAACTGACGTTTTACCGGGGGCATATTAATTAAATTTGCAGGTATGTTGATTATGTGGTTTCGAAGAAGTTTATTATTTTTTGGTCAGTCTGTTCCTTTATCCACCCATCCATTGCACACATTCAGCAAGCCCAATAGACACGTATACCGATGGATAATGGATGGATGATCCAAGAAAGAAAAAGCTTCAACATACCCCAGAATCAATAATCCTGTCAGTTTTAAACAATTTACACATGAACAACAAGATGAACAGGTGGGCTGATTTACCTGAACTAGAAGGACGAGATAGTGGCTTGTGTCAACCCATTATACTTTACAGCATATGTGGCCTATTGTACCTGGGTATGGTATGTTATGCTATCACATATATCATGGCATGTCTCAAAGATTTAAATAATATTTTTAAAACTGAAATAAACAAAATTAAATTTGCTGCTAAGAACCCAAGTTCTGAAACCTGAGTCTGAGCTCTTCCAGTCTACTCTATAACCCTTTAATTGTTGATCTTGCAAGAAAATTGAAAATGTTACTCAATGAATGCTAACCTGCAGGCCAAGAGAAGAGTATTTTTGAAAATTTATCACTGGAATGACTGGCTCGTTTATTGAGCCAGTCACTACAGTTGTAAAATTACAAAAATTCTCTTCTCTTGACCTGCAAATCGATGTTTGTCAAGGACACAACACATACCAGCTTTCATGGCCGGCTTGACCATTCAAGGGTTAAATCTGCAACAGGAAATGGTTAATGACGATGAAACCTACAGCTATAGACTTACCATTAAATTTATCACGTGATAATTCACCTACTTTTGTTAACTGAGATAATAAATGCACATACCCTGTGATGGAAAACATAGACACAGATTAAGATGAATAATGAATGGATGAAGCCAGTTTTTTCTATGCCCACCCATTCCTAGCTAAGCTCTGCCAACGTTGTATCTGTGTTGGGATCGATCGACCCCTGAATCTCAATGTCCAGAAAAATATACAGGTAAGATGATGAATATTTTGAAACTAATTTTACTGGTTGTTGTTGCTGCCTATAGTTTCAAAATATTCAACAGAATGATTATTAAATAGAAAAGACATACAATACACACAACTTGACAGGCTATTAAGCATTTATGACAGACTTAGATATGCCATTCATGAAGTAATTGATTGTGACATCAACCTACATGTGACATATTTGATTATGACATCGTATACTTGACTGATAGACTGAATTCCACTATTAACAAGCAATTCATCAAATAAAATATTTTAACTGGGTAAATGGGACATAATCAATATAAAAGCCTAAATAATCAATTTTCCATCATTTTGTTTTGTTAAAACACAGTCTAGCACAAATTGTTTGATTAGCATTATCCCATAATGGGAAAAGGGAATTAAATTCATGCGTGCGTGTGTGTGCGTATGCGTGCGTGCATGTGCGCACATGCATGATGTCCACTTGCTTGTGTCTGGAGCTGCATCTAAAAAGCTAGCGATCTGATTTGGCTCAAATTTTAACACATCAAAGAATTTTACTATGATCCAGATAAAAAGGAGGACAAATCTGTCCAATATCTGTGTTGTTGATATATTTCTCAATCGGGCCGTCATGCGATCAAGTGCGTGATTTGAACACAATGTTGCTGAAAGAACAAAGCTGTTGAGCGTTATCTTTTCATCCCGAAATTGGCATGTATCTTTGGGAACCCATGATCAAGGTTCCAACCAAGTTTGGATACATTTTTCAAGTCAAACCCGAGTTATTGAAAAATATGTAAAAAAAAAAGTCTATTTTGAAAACAATATTGCAGAAAGCTATTGCATTTTTCGCTTGGTCCCAACATTGCCACACGTCTTTGGGACCACATGGGCAAGTTTCCACCCAAAGTTGGAGACCATCCATCCAGCAGAACCAGAGTTATTGAAAAATGTCTTAAGAGCAAGAAGAACAAGAAGCACTCCACACTCACATTAACACTTGCATTTATCCACGTGGGTAAAACTGCATCCAGGCCAGATCAAATACTAGATCTATGGATATTTTGGAAACTACTGGTCCGATATGGCTAAGATTTTAACACAAAATAAACGAAATCACGGATTTCCTTTTCTACAAGAGAGTTGATACTTACCTCCCTAACACTCTTTGACATTCCCAAATATCCACTTTCACTCAATAAACACTCAGATTAAAAAAGTTAGGTGGCCCTACTGGCCAGGTAGTCAGATGACAGTCCGGCGGATGCCAGCCCCAACTTAGCGCATGCGCAGACTAGCACTTCCTCCGACTAATTTATTGGTTGACACACATGCAACTTAAGAAAGCCTGAAGACCGAGCCTATGTGGAGCGGAGAGGCTGGGTCCGTGTTAGGGAGCTAAGTATCTACTCTCTCGTGAAAAAAGAAATTCGTGATTTCGTTTATTTCACTTCAAGAGTATAGTTACCTCCCTAACACTCTTTGATATTGCCAGAATTTGTCAGTGAATTCGGCGGGAGGGAGGCGAGGTCAAAAGACCAGCTCTTCATTATGCTATTTTCTGTGTTTAAGGCACTAAACTTCTGAAATTGTGTGAAAACACAGCCAGGGAATGATTTGAACATCGGATAACACAACCGATGGCTTTGAGAAGACCATATGTCATTGCGCTCCCCCCACACACCCTTTTCTTTGGAGGAAGACAGAATGACCTCAATGTCCCATACGTTCTCAATGTAAAAGTGCCATGTACTATAGGACATGAGATGAAAGGCTCCATTTTCGCATACTCTCAAGAATGAACCACATAAAAAGCTTACACCATATATTAGAACGAAGGGTTTACGTGACAAATACAATCAAAAATGAACAACACATGAACAAGACTGATCTGTGAATTTCTTGTTGCTGTCATCATCTCCCCATAGGTGAAGACTGGTGCAGATCTGACAAGTGGTTGTTTTCATTGATAAATTGTGATGTATATACAAAATGAGAAGACCTCCTTAAAAATCTTACACATAAATTATTTTTTTTAAATCGATAAGGCGAGAGGATTCGAGGTGTCATGGAGGTAATGGTCAGTGAAACTTGACTCAGTGTGCCACTGGGCTACTGACATACTGTCGTCCACAGGGACCCCATTAAACAGGGCAGTTGAAGACACTATGCCGCGAACACTGTGAGCCTTGGCAAAGTCAACTTGTTTACATGGGGTGGATTTATGACAAAACTGAATACATTCTACAATCCGCTTGGAAATGGTGTCCTTGGAAGCACTACAATGAGGTTCGATATACGACAACCATAATGCTGTAGGATCTGTCCACCATTCCTGTGTATGTTGTTTGTACCTGTTTAATGCACGGACTGGACACCATGCTTTTGAATTAGGATCATATCTAGTCAAAGCTGGTAAAAATATGGGTTGACCTGGATATTTCAAAGCCATGAAATTAATCCTAGGTAGAAGTTTACGGCCTTCCCTTGTAACCACATAACGGTCTGCCTCGGCAGTTAAGGCATGAATTTCGCTTCTCCGCCTAGCCGAGGCCGCAGCAATTAAAAATACTGTTTTAAGTGTCAACATTTTCATAGAAATGGAATTTAGTGGTTCAAATGGCTAATCAGTTAATACCTGTAGCACTAGTGATAAACTCCAAGACGGAATCATAGGGGGATTCCTTGGTCTTAGATTGCCCATGCCTTTAATTAAAGTATTTAATGTACTTACTTCATCACTTCCCCTATTAGCCAAGCAAGGGATAACTGTCATTAAAGCTGACAGCAATAGTTAGGATTGAGACTACAGGCATCATACAGGTGACAGAGGAAATTGGCTACTACCTTAATAGATGGATCCATTGGATTAATACATCTTTTTGCGCACCATTCTGCAAATCTGTTGATTTTATAATTATATGCTCTAGAGGTTGACCCCCTTCTGGCTTTTGCCATAAACATGGCTGCTTGCTCAGAAAAGCCCTCCTTAACTCTAGATTCCTTGACAACATCCACACAGTCAATCTGAACATTGACGGATTGTTGTGAAGGGCCTTGCCCTGGAAGATAATATTGTCCATCAGAGGCAGAGGAACTGGATTGCAGACCACAACGTCCAGCAGATCCGTATACCATGATTGGCTTGGTCAATTTGGGGCAATCAGAAGCCCTTGGCACGCCTCCTGTCTGATTTTCTGAAGAATTCTCGGAATCAGGATTGCTGGAGAGAATGCGTATGCATACATTCCCACTCAGCTGATAGCTAACGCATCTGTTGCGATAGTGCTCGGATCTGGAATCGGAGAGACGTACGTCGTCATCTTCGCATTCTTTTTCATTTGGAATAAATCTATGTTGGGTTTCCTCCAGTAGTTGAACAGACAATCCACCACACTTTGATTTAGTTGCCATTCCATAGGTAAACCACTCATCCCTCGGCTCAATGAGCTATTCCCGGAATATGAACTGCTTTCAAGGTGATCCTGTGATCCAGGCACCAGCAAAGCAATTTCCATGTCATCATACAGAGACTAGGCGACTCTTTTCCGCCCTGGTGGTTTATGTAAGTCACTAGCCTAGTACTACTACTCGTAATTCCAGTAGATTGATATGTTCCTGTGACTGATCCAGATTCCAAAGCCCTGATATTGTGGTTTCTTCCAGGCAAGCTCCCCATCCCTCCATTGATGCATCTGTATACATCGTTATCTGAGGGTGGGGAGGGGTGAGCAACACACCCGTCAGGAGATTCTCTTTCAATCCACCGTTGAAGGTTGTGAATAAGAGGTTCCAATACCGGCACATTTGAGTCCAGTGATCCTGTACTCTGGATCCACTGTGTCATGAGAAACAGGTGGATAGGCCGCCTGCATAAGGCTGCCTGTGGAATGACTGGTTCCAATGAAACCATCAACCCCAGCATTCTCAAGCAAACCCATGCCAGGACATGATGACTGTTGCACACTGACTGTATTAATGGGATGAGTACCTGTACCCTCTCCTGAGTAGGATAAACATATCCTATCTCCAGATCGAAGAACATTCCCAGGTAAACAAACTTCTGGGATGGAGTCAGCTCTGATTTTTGAAAGTTGATTATCCAGCCTAAGTCTGTGAGAGTTTTTAGAACTATCTCCATATTTGCTCATAGACTTTCCTGATTGTGTGTTTTTAACAGCCAGTCGTCTATGTACATATGGACTGCTATGCTTCTTCTGCGGAGGTATGCTGTTATCGCAAGGATCACCCTGGTGAAGGCACGAGGAGCTGTTGAAATTCCGAAGGGTAAGACCTTGAATTCCCACTGACGGCCTTGGAATGCAAACCTCAGGTACCGGCGAATACTCCTCGATATTGGAATGTGAAAATATGCATCTTTCAAATCTATTGATGTTGTCCACATTCCCTTCTCCAACCCTGCCAACACCGATTTCACTGTTTCCATTTTGAAACTCGGCCTGTCTATGAACTTGTTCAGTGGTTTGAGGTTTAGAATTGGTCTCCACCCTCCAGTTCTTTTTGTCACTAGGAACACGGTTGAATAGAAGCCCGGACAATTTTGTGCCAGTTGAATTGCTCCTTTTTGTATGATGGAATATATTTCCTACTCGATACACAACCGTTGATCTGGATCTCTTGGATTTTGAGTCCAGATCGGAACCAGAGACAGCTGCGATGGCAGGATGGTACTCGACTGAAAGCCATCGTAAGACTAAGCAGCCCTGAGTCAACCGCCCCACAACTGCCTTGCTGACTGCGCTGGAGGAGCCTGCATCCCACCACCCTCACTGCTGGCCGGAGCGCGCGCAGTCGAGGCCGGCGCCGGTGGCTGGCCTCTGACTTGGCAACCGCTCGTGCAGAGCCCTCTGGTTATTCACCAGGGTGACTGTCTCTTGGAGGTGCCTACATCCCTCACCCCCATAGAGACCTGGACCTATCAATGGCGCACGCAGAAGCCTGTTGTACAGTTCAGGGATCGGCATAAATTGTCAAGAGCAAACATGCGCCATGCCCGGACACTCCTGGTAACTGCCCGGGTTAAACAATCCAGAGCCAGGTTAATACCATCCTGGATGGCTCTCTGGACTGTTACCGGACTTGCTTGGCGCCGTTACTACCTCATGTGTCAGACAGGGAGCCTGGCCGCGTGTCTTCACCTAGCGCAGCGCGATCATCTGCGCTGGGCTTAGGCACTACACCGTACTTCTGGTATTCACCAGGTATGATGTGGCATCGCTTTGCCACCTCACGAGGGGCCTTCGCGAGACCTCCATGCGCCTTAATGGCCATCTCTGCCGCTGAGAACATATCTACGATATGCTCTGTTAGCAGCAGAGATGGCATCGTGGTAGCAGCCAGCTTACCTGCTAGCCACGGGCGCTGGCTGTTCCACAACAAGATTTGGCCTGACACTGATTAGCCAATGACAAGAGTCAGACCAGTCTTCCTCTGTAGCTACGTGTGAATGCTCGACTAGGCGTGGACCCTCTTCATCCTCTAGAAAATTCACAGGCAATTGCGTGGCTGGAGGAACCGATACTCCTGGTAAACCAGTGAAAGCATGCTGGCCCGATAGAGAAGGCATGCCAAAACTAGCTCGACCAGGCGCAGGCGCCGTGGCATTGCGTGGGGTAAAATTACTCGCCACACCACGACCCTGTCCAGAACCAGCTATACCATCGGCAAGCTGAGGTATGTGGTAATGCTGGCCATTGGCCCCAAGCCAGGCTAGCTTCTGCGCCGTGAATGCTACTCCTGCGTGAGTAGACCCATGGAAAATGTGTTCCCCGCGAGGGGTGCACGTTCATCAGTCTCCATGTCCACGACGCCAGAAGGCGAGCCCAGCAAATAATCCTCTTCTTCCTGGCCAGAAAGATTAGACTCCGGGTCAGCGAGAAATGCTAACCCGGACTGGCCAGGAAAGGTACCATAAGACGTAGTGGTACCTATAGGGTGAGGATAATCATGGGAACCCGATAAGCGGGAACCAGGCTCCAGTGACACCTGCCCACGAACGACCGGCGCGGCAAGCCTGCTGCCAGTGTTCTTATAGTGAGCTTCTGTCCCTTCAAAAGGGACCACCTCAGAATCTTGGCCGAATACTAATAAATCCCTACGGAAAACCGATTCAGAGGTGGGGATTAGTTGCTCCATAGCAGGAGACAAAGAAGATTTGGCCCAGGGAGCATGCCGCAAAGCATCTCTGGAACCAAACCCTTAATGGTCTTTTTCATCTCTCCCAACACCTCTAGACGGAAGGCTTCCATATCCATGGTGGATGAAGCCTTTCTCTTACCCTTCTTACTACCACTTACACTCTCCCGCTCCTTTGAGCGCTTCTCATCCTCGAACGCCTTCTCCTTGGCCTGAAGGGACAAAAAGTCAGACTTACGCTTACGGCATAAATGATATTTGCTCAGCTGAGCATAAGCAAAAATCCTTTATGAAACCTGTTAACTATATAGTTAGAATATTTCTTCAGTGAGAAGTTTGCTTTAGCAAATATCAGTTAAGCAGATATCTAAGCTTAGATATCTTTATGAAATCCACCCCATGGCTTTTGTATATAGATGCTTAAAAACATTGTACACTGTGAATGTAAATATGAATAAAATCTTATTTGTCGAGCTGTTTGGGAGGCAGGTCTGGGGTGCCATCTACAAAAGCAGTACAAGAAGCAATTGAAGCAAACAGCAGAAAAAAATCATCATGCTAACGAGAAGCAGTATCACATACAACATATGTAAAGGTTGAGTGTTTGATAAATTACACACGCAGGCACATGTAGTTAAAGTTATCAAGTGGAAACCAAGTTTTTCTGACAAATTTGGTCATTATTTCAGGGTGACAACTCTGTTGCGCCTAGATGCATGTCTCTGAAATGCAATCCCCACTGAGGACTAACGACAAGGAATGAGTATGCCAAATCTGAAATAAATCCATGCAGACTATGTAAAGTTATTGAGCGGAAACCAAATTTTCCTTGAATTCTATGTCAATCAAGGGGGATAACTCCATCACATCTAGACGCACATCGCTGAAATGCAATAACCACTGAGGCCTCGTCATAAGGAATCACTATACCAAATTTGAAATAAATCCATGCAGACTAGCTAAAGGTATTGAACGGAAACCAAATTTTCATTGAATTCTATGTCATTCAAGGGGGATAACTCCATCACATCTAGACGCGCATCGCTGAAACGCAATCCCCACCGAATCCATGCAGGCTAGCTAAAGGTATTGAACGGAAACCAAATTTTCCTTGAATTCTATGTCATTCAAGGGGGATAACTCCATCACATCAGGACGCGAATCGCTGAAACACAATCCCCCCCACCGAGGCCTATCATAAGGAATCACTATACCAAATTTGAAATAAATCCATGCAGGCTAGCTAAAGGTAGTGAACGGAAACCAAATTTTCCTTGAATTATGTCATTCAAGGGGGATAACTCCATCACATCTGGATGCGTGTCGCTGAAACACAATTCCCACTGAGGCTTCATCATAAGGAATCACTATACCAAATTTGAAATAAATCCATGCAGACTAGCTAAAGTTATTGAATGGAAACCAAATTTTCCTTGAATTCTATGTCATTCAAGGGGGATAACTCCATCACATCTGGATGCGCGCAGCTGAAACGCAATCCCCACCGAGGCCTCGTCATAAGGAAACACTGTTCCAAATTTGAAATAAATCCATGCAGACTATGTAAAGTTATTGAATGGAAACAAAATTTTCCTTGAATTCTATGTCATTCAAGGGCATAACACCATCACATCTGGACGCATATCGCCGAAATGCAATCCCCACTGAGGCCTCATCATAAGGAATCACTATACCAAATTTGAAACAAATCCATGCAGGCTAGCTAAAGGTATTGAACGGAAACCAAATTTTCTTTGAATTCTGTCATTCAAGGGGGATAACTCCATCACATCTGGACGCGCGTCGCTGAAACGAAATCCCCACCGAGGCCTCATCATAAGGAATCACTATACCAAATTTGAAATAAATCTATGCAGGCTAACTAAAGTTATCGAGTGGAACCCTAAAGTGTGACAGATGGACGGACGGATGGACACACACGCGGACGCCGCCTATTACTAGTGTGCCCGTCGGCGGTCGTTGGGGGACAAATGAAGCGACCACAGTTGGGACAACTAGGTTTCTGAAAGAAACAAGACAAAGACAATGAGTATTTTAGTTAATGAATTAGTAAACTAAAACCAAAATAAACAGGAGAGGTCCAATGGCCATAAAGACCATTACCAAAAATTTCTTAGATAAACCAGCATTGGACTAAACTCTATTTTGTTAAAAAAAGTGCAAGGCTGATTATGATGTCATATCTTCAAAAATAAGAAGGAAATCCAACTGGAAAACAATCTCCAGTTGTAAGGATGAATTGTATTCAAAATCCAGAGCATAGAACTGGAAAGGATAGAGATACAAGCTATGTAAACATCAGATAAACAGTGAAAAAATTGGCAGCAGATTTCAGAAATATTTCTAAATAATTTGAAGTGCCTATTATAATAACACTAGAATACCTGCTTCTTTAGCATAGATATACTACCCGATCTCATGAACTGGATGCTCCACCATTCTCTATGACTCTTAAATCTCTCCACCATAAGGGGAAGGGAAATGGGGACAGTGAGATCTTCTTACGAGACTTCCAAGCCACTGGGCACAGATTTTGTTCCTAACATGTTAGTGGGAAATGGAATCTTGGTGGAGAGAAAAACACACCCTCTGAAGATGTGCTGTACTTTAAAATCATACATAGATACCTGTGGACACAAACACAAAGAGAGATTAGAATTTCATAGCGCCAGATGTAAATAAATCAGTTTTAATGGCGCCTATCACGTAAACACATTACACGCTGGATTAAAACGCTAAATTAGACAAATATGTATTAGAAATCACCCGATAACTCAGTCCAGGTCCTTCCTCCGGCGATTTAGCTTGAGAAGATATCGTTATCACATGGAATTGAGTTTCTAAAGACACGACAAGCAGAAAACTTAGCAAGAAATTTAACTAGCATGTGTATCTCTTTGCCAATAAATTGGAAAAGAGGAAGTGCTAGTCTGTGCATGCGCGAGGTTGGGGCTGGCATCGGCCGGACTGTCATCTGACTACCTCAGTAGGGTCACCTAATCTTTTTAGTCTGAGTGTTTATTGAGTGAAAGTCGATATTTGGGAATATCAAAAAATTATATACAATGTCACAAAAATGGGAGTGTGAGGGTCTGCAATTTTTGATCTCCAATTTCTCTTGTTTTCTGTATTAGAGATGTTATAATATTTACAGCATTAAGATTGTGGTCTCTGCATGAAACATATATAAGTTCAGGCTAAGTGCTGTGTCACATTCTGGGCACATATTCGGCAGCACGTTGACAATTCTCAATTACGGTAAAATCAGCTACCTGCATAGCATATGACACCCATGACATAGGGGCAATGAGTGATTCGTAATCCGAGGGTCATGTGTGCAAATCCTACCTTTGCTTGATGATACAAAAGGTTGAAACTACATGTAGTCGTGCAGTAAATGAGTCTATATATGTGTGAACTAGAAAACATTGTTTAACTCAGAGGGCCCCGCAATCACTGAAAATACCTTTCTCTATGTAGTAGGTAGCAATTTTATTCAAAGCCTTCATATTATTTTTAAAATAAATAAATATCTATATATACTGAGCCAAAAAAGTTTAGCAACAGTGAAGTTTGGTTTGTTGTGTTAAAACTATGCGTCCGTTTATAACCAAACTTGCAGGCATATTTCGTCAATGTAATGTCTCGCTGATCATGAAGAAATTCGAATCATTTCTTGCATTTCTTGCACGCTTACTGCATGTGAAAATGCATTTTTAATGCACTGGCCCACATTGGCGGGTAGCGAAGGCAAAAATTCACCGTATTGCAAAAGCAGATAACGAACGTTAACAGAAAACGCTTAAAAGTTTACCCTACCGACCATGGGCCGCCGCCCAGGGCTACCCGAAAATCAGCGCCATGAAGCAATGGGAAGACTCGCTGCTGGGCAGAGCATTCGCGCTGTTGCTCGACATTTTAATGTTCACGCCTCAACCATTTCCCATCTCCGCCAACTTGAGCAGGAAACTGGACATGTTAATGACTGACCACGATCTGGCAGACCGAGAGCAACAACACCACGAGAAGACTGCTACTTAGTGACGTCATCACGACGTCACAGGTTTGAGACTGCGCCGTGGCTGTCCCGTAATTTGCACACCGGTACCAGCACTACAGTGCATGCACAAACTGTGCGAAACAGACTCCATGATGCTGGACTGCATGCCCGTCATCCACTTGTTGCTGTTCCGCTTACAGAGCGTCACATCGAGAATCGGTTTGCATGGGCAAGAACTCATCAGCGATGGCGTGCTCAACAATGGAGCCACGTTTTGTTCAGTGATGGGTCGAGGTTTTGTGTGGATGTGGCGGATGGTAGGCAATGGGTTTGGCGACGTTTAGAAGAACGGTATGATGCAGCCAACATCATTCAGCACGACAGATGCGGTGGCGGCAGTGTCATGGTGTGGGCTGGAATCCATGAAAATGGCAAAACAGATCTTATTGTGATTCGCGGAAATTTAATGGCTCAACGTTACTATCGCCCCTGTTGTCATCCCTTTTATGCAGCATCATGCAGACTTTATGTTCCAGCAAGACAACGCCCATCCTCATTCAGCTAGGGTCACCAGTGATTTCCTTGAGGCTGTTGGTGTTGGACTGGCCAGCGCGATCACCTGACCTGTCTCCTATCGAACACGTGTGGGACATTCTTGGCCGTATGGTGCGTGAGAACCATCCACATCTTCACAACGTGCGGGAGCTGGAAGCTGCACTGCTCCAGGAATGGGATGCGATTCCTCTTCGTGACATCAGGTGCTTAATTCGAAGCATGAGAAAGCGATGTACGGCGGTGGTTAATGCGTGCGGAGGTCACAACCGGTATTGACAGCTCAGTGTCATTATTTAAATTGGACCCTTCCGTTGAATGATGCCATGTTAAAGGCGTGATGCTAATATTACAGTAACAAGAGACTGTTGTTCAAATTGGAAAATGACCTATCAATTAAATAATATATTTGAATCAATTTATTGTTTTTGTTAAATAACATTTATACAGTAATATTCTCAGTGTTGCTAAACTTTTTTGGTTCAGTATATAAAAAATAAAGTTTTTTGTATTAAAAATTCAATTTTCACGCAAAATCTTGAACCTATAAAGGTGAATCCTCCAAAAGGCACCTCTACCCATCATAAAGAAGCTACCTGCTAAGTTTCATTAAATTATTTGAAGCTAATCTGTATGTTATGGACTGTTTACGAGAACATTGACAAAAATCATGAGTTTTTGCACTAAAAGGCGATTTTCGCCCAAAACTTTGACCTTTGACCTTTGAAGGAAAATCCTTCAAAAGCAACATCTACCGATTATAACAAAGCCACCTGTAAAGTTTCATTAAATTATTTTAAGTGATTCCGTATGATATGCTGTTTACGAGAATATTGACAAAAATTGTGAGTTTTTGCATTAAAAAAACCATTTTCAGCCAAAGTCTTAGACCTATAAAGGTGATTCCTTCAAAAGTCACATCTGCGGATCATAACTGAGGCATATGCCAAGTTTCATTAAATTATTTTAAGCGATTCTATATGATATAGTATTTAAGACAAAATTGACAAAAATCCTGAGTTTTTGCATTAAACAGCCCCTTTTCACCCAAAATCTTGGTCAGATAAAGGTGAATCCTTCAAAAGGCATATGTACCTATTATAAAGAAGCCACCTGCCAAGCTTCATTAGATTATCTCAAGCGATTCTGCATGATATGGTGTTTATGAGGAAATTGACAAAAATCCCCCAACAGACCCCCCTTGTGGGTTGGTCTGTAGTTTTATTAACCACTATAAACATACTTAGCGTTCAATCACTACTTGCTAAATCAAACCATCTGCATTTAGCACCAGAAAAAGATTTTTATGCTTGCTTTCATGTCCCCATATGCCTATACCAACTTATCGCGCCCTCAACCAGGCTTCTGGTAGAGTACACTCTCACCATACAGCCTGCATTAGACTTGCACCAGTCTATACTCACTACTCTAAGACCTAGGTCAAAGTGCATGCGCGCGCATGCGCAGAGGAGACTAAGAGTAGCATAGAATCACTTTCCAAATTTAGATGCAAGACAGAATAGAGATTATCAAATCATTCCCACGCAGGGTGGCTGAGACAGGGTTGTAGTGATTGAACGGTAAGTATGTTTAGTGGTTAATAAAACTACAGACCAACCCACAAGGGGGGTCTGTTGAGGGCTGTTATTACACCACAAACATCCATTACCGTTCAATCACTACTTGCCAAACCTGTAGAATTGGTCAGTGCCCCACTTAATAACCCTTGGTGGGTGGAGATTTGAGAATCATAAACAAGGATAAAAATTAAACAACTCATATTCAAATGTTAATAAATTAACATAATAGTGCATCCATAACAAATCACACACTGATTATCAAACAAGGAAAGTCGTCAATGCAATGAAATAAACAAAACAAGAGAACATTCTCACAATTTCTGACAGACATACAGACTAGTGAAATTGGTGAGATATGCTTGGTAAATGATCTTTGGCTTGTTTTGTTAAAATCGTTATATTTCTAAAAAAGGAGGCCACTGGGCTCTGATCCTTTAAATAGAAAGCGGTAAAAGTCGATTCAGATTTCCAACTTGCAACTTACACGACGTCGTATAATGATGAGGCGATGAAAACAGCGAAGAAGGTAGCCATATCATGAAAATTGTGCGTATTGACATGAGCTAAATTGATCTCACCAGAGGAGGCAATCTCATAGCATAATTTAATGGTCTCACAGATCCATCTGGCAACCGAGGCCTTAGAAACTGGTCTAGCTACATCCTCCGCGTACAGGACCCAAAAGTGTGAAGAATGGGATCTTTTAACATTGGTACGACATTCATAGACTTTTAAGGCCATGACAGGACACCAGAACTTGTCGGACAGTGAAAAAGATGATAAGGAATTAAGAATAATCAGCTTGGCTGGGTAACGGTTAGACTAGGTCTTCGATAAAAAACCCTTCTGGGATATAAAACTAGACCCTCCCCATTCGATAAATCTGTCTTTCTCTACGAAAACAGCATGAATTTTGGATCTTCTCCTAGCTGAAGCGGCGGCAACAAGGAAAAGCAGCCTCAAGGCCAAATTCCAGGAAGGCAAAGGCTCAGCCACTGGAGGATGAATATTGCCCAAACCTCTAATAAAACCATTGAGAATCTTCGAATCCTAGATATCGGCATTAAAGAGACAAGGAAGGGAAGAAGCCATGGAAAATCTAAAACCCCTAACAGTCTTAGCTGATAGTTGAAAAGAATTGAAAAGATATGATAAAAAATCTAACACCTGGGAAATAGAAAAAGAATCGGGCAAGAAACCATGGTTTGAGCACCATTCTCCAAGGATTTTAAGACGACCTTGTAAACTCGACGTGTCGACTCCCTCCTAGTAGAGTCAAGGATTTCCTGAGATCTTGAAGAAAACTTGATCTCAGGGACCGGACACTTGATATTCTCCAAACGCACAAACTAAAGATTTCTGAATTTTGATGAAGACACATACCCCTTGCTTGAGAGATCTGGGGACACTGGAAGAAGACGAGGAATGTCTACCAGAAGATCAAGGTCTACGAACCAGATTATCTTTGGCCAAAAAGGGGCTACCAGAAGAATTTTGCAGATCTGGTCCCAGACCTTCTTCAGAACCAACGGAATCAAAATTGTTAGTGGGAATGTGAAGGCAAACATTTCTGTCCAGGATGGAGACAGGGTGTCCACCACCAGAGCCTGACTCTCCGGAAAAGGAGACATGAAAGAGATCTGGGCATTCAGACATGTCGCAAAGAGATCTACATAGGGATGACCCTGATGCTGAAAAATGGCTTAGACAACCGACTTCTTTAACTGCCACTTGAAGTGGACAAACTTGCTGGGTCTTACCAACTGGTCCGCAAGAACGTTTAGTTTGCCCGAGACATGACTGGCCACTAGAAAAAATATTTGTTCTTGCGGCACCACAACAGACGATTCCAAATTTCCATACAAAGAAGTGAAGACCTCGTTCCTCCCTCTCTGTTGATGTAGGAAACTACCGTGGAATTGGCTGATCGAATCTAGATCTTGAGGCCTCTCACTCGATCTGACCACGAGAGGAGGGCCTTCTTGACAGCCCCACAACTCCAAGATATTGATGAAAAGCAGTCGACTCCTCCAGGGACCAAAGACCGGATATCGACAGGGAATTCCAGACTGCTCCCTACCCCTCCTGGGAAGGGTCTGTGAAAATAATCGCCTGAGGAGAGGTCTTGACTAATGGAACACCTATCAGAAGCAGAGAACGACCCTTCCAAAAGTCTAAATGAGGGATCAATTGTTCTCTGATGGGAATCTGATGATAAATAGAATGAACAAGAACATTTGAAAGGGTCTGCTCATCAGTGCCACCCAGAGAATGACATTCTCAATGCTGACCATCAAGCCTAGAAACCTGAGAAAAAATCTTGCCCTGACTGAGAAAGAGGATGTCAGAATGTCCATAGCCAACAAGATTGCCTACACCCTTGCCTCTGAAGGAAAGACTAAGCCCTGAAACAGGTAGAAAGAAATGCCTAGATGGGTGAAAACTTGAGAAAGAACTAGGCATGACTTTTTGAGAATTTTAATAATCCAACCTAGCCTGCATGACAAACTGTTTACCTATCAAATAATTCTTGGAAGAGTTGAATGTAGAAACTATACTCGAGGAAATAGATGACCAAGGATAAATTGTCTGAATTGATAGATGATGAAGAATTCCTGCTGCAGCTGAAAACTAATCAGCGGGATTAAATCCTGGATCTAAATTTCCTTGTAAAAAATTTGTCTACAGACAGCTATAAGACTCTAGATATGAACTCTTCCTTTAACAAGAAAGAAAATGGAAATGAAATTCTGAAATCTTTCAACATAATAAGAGACCCAGAAATAGATGTCAGAACAAGGTCAATAAAATATAAAACCGATAGAGCAAGAATTCCCACTCTATCAACAGAAGAAAGAATAAAATGAAATCAACATAACATGAAATGTTTCATGCTAAACCCGGGCTTAATTTCTAGAAAATCTTGGCGAGTTAAAAAAAAAGCTCTCCACGATCAGTGTTAGACAAGTGATCGCTCCTCTAGCAGAATGGAAATCTGCAAATACATTTGTATGATATTAAATCTGTGCTTACATGTAAGAAGTAAAATATCTAAACCCTGATCAAAGATTTGAGATTAAAGGTGAGCTATTAAGTGCTCTCCTTGGATGAAAGTTAGGCAAGCTGCGAGAGCGAGAGTGATAGCTCGCCTAAAAAATGATGCCCTGCTAAACAACCTAAAAAGGGGATTGCCCCATAATACTAAAGTAATAAAGATCAAAGACTAAATTACAATTGCGCCTTGCAAAATGCAGAATGTAAATCAACCGTCAAAATGTGAGTAATCAAATGAAATGTAATATCAGCAACAACACTCCTCCCCCCCCCCACCACAGCCTTGAAGGGGAGAACTAAAAGGAAAGAAAAGAAGACTTAGAGAGTTAATGTTGTCAACATTATCATACCGGAAAACAACTGAAAACCATCTACTGAGAATGACAAGAAGGAACCGAATAATACAGAAAAGCCTATAGAAAAAATAAAGCTATGAAATAAACATGCATAGACAACTTCAAGGATCAACACAATAAACACTGATCTAGGAGAAAAACCCCAGAAAACTACAAAAAGATAGAAAGATATCATGAAAGGAATTAAAGGGGAAAATGAATAAAAGGAAAGGAATCCATCAAACTGACAGATAAGACGATGATCTACAGCTACTGGAAGTAGAAGGAAAAGATAAAAAAATTTAAATTTACTAGCCGAGAAAAAATGACGCCAAGATTTAAGGAAAAAACAAGCTTTTAAGTAAAAGGATAAAACTAGAGGCAGGCCAAAATTTGAAAATAATAGCGAAAAGGGAAGAAAAACGCTGAAATGACAAAGGAGGTGACATGAAACCCAGGCAAAATGACTCGCTGTAACCATGATGACAGAGAAAAAAACTGACAGTCCCTGAAAAGGAATAGAATAAAGAGAGGGAACCCTGAGAAGAGACTGGATCCAAGAATAATGTCCACAAAAATAAAAAGACACTAAGAAAGGAGAAATAACCCATAAAAGAAAAAGAGGAAGAAATAAGAGCTGAGATTTAGAATAAAAAATTACGGTAGAAAAATGGCAACGAATTAACGCCCTTAGGTTAAAATAAATATGTCAACCTACCAACATAAGAGGAGAAATGAGCTAGAGAAAAGGCTGAACGGCCCGAAGACAACTGTCCATCTAAAGGTGGATGAAAGAAAAAATGATGTATATAGAGATGATGCGTAAAAACTTAGTCAGAAAAGGAAATAAATAAATCAATAAATAAACCAAATCCAAAAGAAAAAGAATTAAACAACGAAGCATGGGAACGTTAAGACTAACTGAAAACACATGCTTGACGGAAGAATACAACTGCCTTATCGGCTGAGTGGTCTATTTAAACCTACGATAGGTGCATATGAAATAAGCTAAACCAAAAATCCCATACGGGAACCAGTCGGAAGTGTCTTTAATTACTTTGAAATACTGTTACTGCTAAAGAATAAATGCTGAATGTCTGTATAAATTCAAGACTGTCAATGTCTCTGAATGAAGATTTTCAGCCATTAAATTTTCCGATTCTTTAAAGCAATTGCGGAAATAAGACTAGCTCTTAGGCCAGATGATGACTAGGTCCTAAGAAAACAGACATGGAAATTGATGTCCCTTGGAACATAAGCGACCCTATCCATGGATGAACGAAAAATGAAAGCGGAAAAAATCTTGGAACCATAAATACGTGAACTGGAAGTCAAGGAAAGACCGGAAATACATGAACCGGAAGCGGAAGACGGAAACTGACCAGGATCCTGAAGACCCTGCAGATCAGTCAAACTGGAAGTCATACGTGAAATGGAAGCGCTAAGAGCGGAAGCTGAAAACCGGAAATTACCCAGGATCATGCAGACCCGAGGGATCCATAAAACCGGAAGTCGAGCGGGAAGTGGAAGAACAGGAACCGGAAGCTAACACCAGAAGTTGACTAGGATCATGCAAACCTGATTGATCAGCAATACCGGAAGTCAAAACCGGAACCGGAACTACAAAAACCGAAAGCACCAAACAGAAGCTGACCAGGATCACGGACTGGAAGACACATTCAAACTATTCTCACAACTAGCAGGAATCAAAACGGGCAACTTACGAAGGTTGCGCATAACTGGAATGACAGTGACTTTTACGTTGGCAATAGGTGAACCGGACACGTCCGGCACCCCCACTTGTGGGTCTTGCCTGGCCCCAAGATTTAGGTGGGTTTGAGAATTTTGTCACCTGCATGAGCCCACCATTCTCTTCTTGTTGTCCTTTTTCCTGGCCTTAGGTGAACTCGCCACCTGTCGCGTAGTGAGGGACACAGGTTTCCCCCACTTACAGATTTGGCCTTTAGGATTCTGACCGGCTCCTTCTGAATCACTGTCCACTTTTGCTGCCCGAATGGCCAAAGAAATACGCTCATCCAAAGATTGCGTTAAAACAGTGGCAAACGACTCAAAATGGTCGAAATGAACCATAACTGCGTCACTATTCTGACTTTTAGATGGAGGCCACCCCATTCCACTGCTGCTGGAGCTAATTTAGAAGGGCTACATGTAGAGACCGATTTGTCCATTGCAGCAATAGGAGGGGAGCGATCAGGGGCCACCAGCGCTTTTCCTTGAAATAAATCGTTTGTAAAGCTGGCGACCACCCCTTGCAAATACCGCACATAACGAGAGGTGTACATGATGTACACTTTGGGCACACGTGCCTTCCCAATTCAGAGGGGTGATGGCGATCACACTTAGAGGACGAACACTTCGCCGTTTCTGCTGATTTCAGTGAATCCTATAAGCGAAAAAATAGGAAAAGATGAAGCATACAGCTTCTGAAATCGCTAGCCATCTCTAACAAACGCCTAACAAAGGCAGAGAAAGCACATGTTAGAAAAGGCAGGAAAAACGAAGATTCAAAATCATAGTTTTGTTTAAGTAAAAATTACAGAAATAAACTTTGAACTCTTCAGATAAAGAGTAAGAGAACCTAGGATTGATATTTTTAGCAATCCTACTTAGCGAGTTTTAATGAGTGAATAAATGGATAGGCATAGTTGACTACCATGAAAACCGGTAACAAAGATACAATAGTACAAGTAATCATATAAAACAATAAAGTTACTCTACCAAGTAACTTAGATAATAGAGACTTCATTGCAGGCATGATATTAAGAAGTAATCCTCTTAGATAAATATCTGTGAGACAGATGGCAAGCACAAAAAACTTAGACCGGCGCCAAACAAAACTTTCTGTTAGCAGAAAAATTTGAAAGTAATTCTATGTTACTCTTAGTCTCCTCTGCGCATGCACTTTGACCTAGGTCTTAGAGGAGTGAGTATAGACTGGTGCCAGTCTAATGAAAGCTGTATGGTGAGAGTGTACTCTACCAGAAGCCTAGTTGAGGGTGCGATGAGCTGGTGATAAATGCAGATGGTTGATTTAGCAAGTAGTGATTGAACGTTAATGGATGTTTGTGGTGTAATAACAACTTGAAAAGCCCATCTTCACCCAAAATATTGGACCTATAAACATGAATTCTTCAAAAGGCACATCTGCGTATCATAATTGAGGCATACACCACGTTTGATTAAAATATCTGAGCGGTTCTGTATGATATGCTGTTTAATAGATATTGTGGATGGGCAGACACAGTGATTACTATAGGGCTTCCACAGCCTCCGGTGCTGGGCCCTAATAATTCATTAACCCTTTAATGGTCAAATTTGGTGAAGAAAATCTAAAAATGTTCTTATTGAATATCCATTTGCAAGCCAAGAGAAGCCTATTTATTAAAATTTACTACTGCAATACTGGCTTGGTCATCAAGTAGTAATTCCAGTGGTAAGATTTCAAAAATAGGCTTCTCTTGGCCGCCAAATGGACATTCCTCAAGACAAAGGCTGGTTTGGCCATTAAAGGTTAATTACATATATACAGTAAAGCTAAAAATATGGAAAAGCATTTCTTCTATGTGCATATTTTCCCAGCCAAATAGGGCTTCTGTAATGGCCTTGACGAATGTCGACTCATAGTCCAACAGTAGACTATTTAAAAAAATTTATCACTGGGATATCTACCTCGATAACTGAACCAGTCATTCCAGTGGTTTTCAAAAATAGTCTTATCTTGGCCTGCAAATGGACATTCACCAAGCAAGAAACAAAATTTTTCTGACCAAGCTGGACAATTAACCAATTATTGATGAAGATTTGTCCTTAAAATTTAAATTTTCGCTTTAATGACTCAACCTTGCAGGCCAAGCAATGACTATTTTAGAAAATAGAGCACTGGAATGACTGGCTCGATTAATGACATGCAAATGGACACTTCTCACTCAAGACCATTGCAGGTTTTGAAATGAGTTAGTAAACTACCATCTTGGTGGCCCAAAAGACAGGTGGTCACTTGAACAGGTTTGACTATAATATCTTATAATCTACCTTGATAACACAGGTTACTGGCTAACAATATTTCTGTATGGGCCCAGTAACACAGATTATCAGGGTACAGACCTCTACTATGTAATAGCATACCTCTGTGATAATCGGCCAGGCATAGAGGTCTGACAATGAGTCCATCACCTGGATGATGATGGCTTATCTGTGGATGGTAATTTGCCATACAGTCACTAAAATCAATATCTTTCAATATACTTGGGTCAAACAGATATATATCATCACCATTGTCAGTATCACAGCCATTCTGAAAATTAAAACAAACACATCTCATTAGGTTTTTACCTTTTTAATCATCCGACTACTGAGTCTTTGCAGAAGATATATTCCAGGGGTTATATTTTTGGATCTACTAAATATTTTGAAAACAGTTTTAACTGAAAGTTGTTGGTGGCTTAGCCACCAACAACTTTCAGTCAAATTATATACTGAAATTATTGTTTGGAAGCGTGCAACAGCGAGATGCTTGGTGTGGTTGCCACCCAAAGTTCTTCTTGGCAAAATTATAGATGATGGCCTAAGGACGAACCCAGGTGGTGGTGGAATCACAGTAAATGTGAAGACCGGTTTTGGCATTCGTGGAACACCTGCTGGAGTGGTCTCAGGCTGATGGGTGTGAGTGTGTGCGTGTAATCCCCCACTTGCCCTTCCCCCACCTCACTTAATGTTGTCTTCTGTTCATGAGCGATCTGTCTTAACATTTCACTCATTACACCAGATGGTTTCTCCATTTCATGAACAACTTCGTTTCTTCCCCCAGAGACTACAGGAGATTCCATCTCTCCATATTTCATGCACCATTCAAGTAAGACTGTTCGATTATGGAAATAAATAATCGAGCTTAATAACTACGTCTTGACAGTAGTAGTATGATTTGGTTTATAAGCCTGACGCTTGATTACTGAATGGTGTAATCCAGAAAGTCTGAATGGTCTGGGCTTTAATTGAGAGCCCCTTTTATACCCTTTTTGGCGGCCTGGTGTCATCAAAAAAGCAGACAAAGGCCAGGCCATGGTTGTGAGAGGACTACATAACCGAGGCAATCAGACAGCTTTCTGACACCAAATTTTATATGAAACTCCTGTCAGATTGCACTGAGCTGTTCACAAATCTACTCGTAAAGAGACTAGACAAAATAGTTTTAGAGGGAGAAATGGATACCATAACCGCCAGCAGACTCATCCCAAAACCGCCAAAAATGGCCAGGTTCTATGGCATAACCCCTGGTAGGCCCATCATCAGTGGCAATGGATGCCCAACGGAGCTCATCAGCAGCTTCGTGGACGGACACATCAAAGTGCATGTCACACGCATCAAATCTCATGTCAGGGACACTACTGATTTCATTAATAGAGTAGAAAGTTTTGGAGCCACCAAAAAAGAATCGCTATTAGTAACTTTGGATGTCACTTCGCTATATACCAATCTACCCAACAATGAAGGGCTAAGAGCAGTAGCAAAATATTGCATGCAATATGGCGTCCCAGGTTCACTCTCTAGGGGAAACCTGTTAAATCTACTCAAACTTGTACTTGAATGCAACAATTTCGAATTCAATGGCGAACATTACCTGCAAGTAGGCAGCACAGCCATGGGTAGTAAAGCTGCTTGCACATATGCATGCATTTTCATGGCCGACCTAAAAGAAAAACTCCTTGCCAAAGCCCCACACAAACCAGCGCTGTATGTGCACTACATTGAGGATATCTTTATGATTTGGAAACAGGGCCCTAATGCCCTCACTGAATTCATCACATATATGAATTCAGGCCACCAAAGCATAAAATTCACAATGGAGAGTTCCAGATAACAAGTCTCCCTCCTGGACACCATGGTACAGAACAGAGATGGAAAACAGATCAAATTCAATCTTTTCACGAAGCCCACAGATACGCATAGATATCTGCACTACACATCCGCGCACCAGTCATCATGCAAAGACGCCTCCCCCTATGGACAATTCCTTAGACTAAGGAGGATATGCACAGATGTCACAGACTATGACATGCATAGCCTGACCCTGGAACAACATTTCCTGGCTCGTACGAGGGTATCCCTCCGCCCTCCTGACAGCATCAAAACTGAAGGCCAAGGCCAAGGCCAAGGACCGGGCCTCCCTCCTCAAACCCGCACCCAACCTCCCTCCCCACCAAAACAACGAGACCCATTTTATCTGCGAGTTCACCCGCACAGGTGCACTCCTCAACAAAGTGATAAATAAATACTGGCCCATCCTCTAAGCCAGCCAGAAATGCAGGGACGCATTTCCAGAGAAACCATTATTTGACTACCGTAGGAACAAAACAATTAAAGACCACCTTAGGTCAGGGCCAGACTACCAAACCTCAACGCTGTTGCACAGACACACCACCAAGAATTGCACAATTTGCAATAATATGGAGAAAACAAGATTCTTTAAAAGTGACCACATCGGCTTAACGTATAGATGCAAAATCATAGGCAATTGCCAGACACGCAATATAGTCTATTTGCTCAACTGCAATACATGGGAGAGATGCTGAGACCATTCAAGCTAAGGATCCAAGAACACCTCAGGTCCATAACTAATCTTCACAAAAAAGAAAGTTATGATACCCCGGTCTCATGTCGCTTCAACAAAAACAGCCATACAAGAGCTGACATGAGGTACCGTATCATTCAGGTACTCTCCTCCGACCCAACAGACCCAGAATCAACGCCATGGAGGAAATCTAAAGAATCCCACTGGATTCATCAGCTCCACACAATGGAACCCATAAGAATCAATGTAGCAGGGTAAGGACGGCCCCCCCCCCTTTCCATGCGGGTGCACAACACCCACATACGTAAGTCATTATCCAAATAAATAATTGATTATGATGTCTGGAAAATAATCGATTTAATCGGATAATAGCTATGTACAAATTTAAAAACGGAAACTAAGATTTTATTTTTTTTACCAATTTTGACTGAAATTTGCTGCTATCCAGTTATCACAAAAAAACGAATTTGACCAGATCTGGATTTGCAACTATAAATTAAGTTCTGTGTTTGTATTAGACCCGTTTATGGCATTAATGTTGGTGACAGACTCTCCTTTGGTCAAATCATAAACATTGACATCAGTTGATCCCTTCATTAGAGTAGAAATTACGCAATCATGACGTCACCCTCGAAAACACATGACGCAGTACTGAGATTGCATATGTAGACCAGGTAGTGGATATTTATAAGCAGTAAGTTTACTTTACTTGTCATCCTTAGGGCAGTTTTGATATGAAATGTGGAAATTATTGAAATCTTGTTGGTATATATTCATTTATTATGCAAAGGAACATGCTCTTTATTTTTTCACCAAACAGCAGTTTCTGCCACTTTGCTATTTCTTCCCGTTGGATTCCTGAATCCAGATAGTCCAATTCCATAAATTCTCCAAGTTCTGCCTATTTGTCATCCATTTTTGTAAGTAAACATTGTCGCTTCGCTGATTTATTTGTCACAAAGTGAGCGCATAACAAATGAATGAATGAATGAATGGTTCAAAACCCATTACACATGAGTGTAAAATGACTGAATAAAGTCTTTGTAAGTTTGTAAATGTTTTCCAGTGATATTCTAGTTATACAATCCAGTTTTTTAGGCATAAATGAGCTTAATCGATCGCATCAACCCCCCACCCTGCTCCCCCACCCCCTAAATCTGATCGGGAAAATGGACCACAGTAGCGAACTCCAACCAACCAAGAGTGCAATGCTGTCAACAAATATAAAAGAACATCCCACACTGACCCGTAACTTACTGGATAAGGCCATCCCAATAGCTGACTCTACATTACATCTCGGTATCCACAGAGACAACTCTATAGTTAAAGCTAACACAACCGTACTGGCAAATATATCCAAAGCAAGACGAACGATGTACTCACTACTGGGAGCGGGCCTACATGGAACAAATGGCGTCGACCCAATAACTTCCTTTCATCTAATAGATATATATGTTATACCAGTTCTTCTCCATGGTACTGAAATCCTAACATTGACTCGCAGCAATTATGATCAACTCCATAACTTCTATAATAAATTTGTGAAGCAGATTTTGTCGCTACCAGACAGAGTAGCTCAACCAGCTCCATTCATATTACTCAGATCACTTCCTCTCAAAGCCAGAATACACCTCCGTGTTCTGACATTACCGGGAAACATATGCAGAAATGAAGATACTATCCTGTTTGATATCTGTGTTCGACAAACTATCATGAAGGATCATAATAGCACGAGCTGGTTCAGCAATGTGAGGAATATCTTAGCGCAGTATGGACTTTCCTCTAGTCACTTTCTACTTAATACACCTCCAACAAAATACAGGTGGAGGAAAATAATCAAAAGAGCGATAGAATCTTACTGGACAGAGGAGTTGACCACTAAAGCACAATTGTATCCTTCACTGAGATTTCTACACCAGGAAGATTTTAAAATCGGCAAAGCTCATCCTTTATTGACCTCTTCCACCACAAGTGTCGTTGATGTGAGATGATCATTACCAATACTCGTTAAATTAATAACCGGAACTTATACTTTACAAGCCAATAGAGCTATCTTCAATCAGTGTACAGTCAATCCCCAATGTCTCTATGCAACAACGAACCTGAATCGTGTGTCCATTTTCTAACGACATGCAATAGACTACTACAGATCAGAGAAGAATTCCTAACATTACTCCAGACGACGGTATGTCAGAACCGCAGACAAATACTGCATAGTGTTAGACTGTTAGTGGAAACAATGAAGACCTTACATCCCTCATCCTCAACTCTCAACCCATACACCTCATAAAAAACATGTGCTTGCATAGCCATTGCCGGCATAACCCATAGAATCAGACAATACTGTCAACTAATTCATGACATGAGAACCAAAATCCTTAGACAACTAATGTGGTGAATGTGCGGAGGCATATATCCTCCAATTCAACAAATTTATGCAATAGCATGAACATTTAACATTGATACAGAAAATGACATTGATTTAAGTAAATTATACTAATATATTAAGTTTAATAATTGGGAGGTTGTGCTTGTGCATCAAGGATGGGATGGGGTGCGAACTCACGCCAATTCCAGATTAATGACAGGAGTATACAGAGGTATACACACACTAGGCAAGCTTGGTGGGTCAGTCTTCCTGGTAGGCGGCACACCGCAGCTAACCTTAGGACTGATTAGGTGTCTTGGTTGTAGGCGGCACACCGCAGCTAACGACCAGAACACTGTCACCTTGCCTGTGTCAGACAGATGAAATCATAAGTGTTACAGAACAACCATATTGGTGCACTGTTTAGGATATATCTTTATGTACGTGTATTGTACAACAAGAGGCCCAAGGGGCCTGTGTCGCTCACCTGGAGCATTAAGCATTTGTGTCACAATTGTTAGTGGGTGGTTTAGGAGTAGTCTTCTAAATGAGTTTATGGACATTTTTGCAAGTCCAATATGGCTGCCAAACACACCACATTTTGATTGGTCCACTTCTGCCATGTTTCTGACGTAGCGCCTTCCCTTGAAAAAACCTTACTGGCACTCAGTGCCTAATCATATCTCTCAAATATCGGCCCAATCCGCTCAGTGGTTCTGGAGTCATTTTGGCAAAAATTAGGTTATCCAAGATGGCCACCAAACCATTTGGCCAATCAAGTTCCCTTTTTTGGCGGGAAAATGATCCAAGATGACCGCCAAACCATTTATCTGACAGTTTCGAAAATTGCAAATTTCATATCAGAATACCAAAAAACTTACATAAAAACAATTTCAGCCTCAAAGTCCATCGAATAAAAAAATCCAATATGGCCGCCAAACATGCTATATTTTGATTGGCCCACAGTGGCCATGTTTCTTGACGGATCAACTTATCTTGAACAAACTTTACTGGCCCTTAGTCCCTAATCATATCTGCAAATTTCGGCCTGATCCCTTCAGCTGTTCTGGGAGAAGTAATTTTCGCTAAAACTAGGTCAACCAAGGTGGCCGCCGAACCATTTGACCAATCAAGTTCCCCTGAACAAACTTCGTTGACCTCTTGCCCTGAATCATATTTCATGAGGTTTCCCTCCATCCCCCAAGCGGTTTTCAGAGATTTTTAGACGTTTCTAAAAATCGGCCAAAATCCAAGATGGCCACCGGCCAAATTGGCCGATCGGCTTCGTTTGAACAAATTTGGATCCCTATGCCCTAAGCATGTTTCCTGCCAAATATAAATGAAATCATCCCAGCTGTTCGAGAGAAGTCGTTTTAAAGGAAAAGTTGACGGACGGACGATGGACGGTCGCCACGACATAAGCTCACTTGGCCTTTCAGGCTAGGTGAGCTAATAATCATGTAATTTGTAATACAATACAACCCTGCAAATATAATTATTGTGTAAATATGTCAATCTTTCATCAGGAAAGAACGAATAAACCATAAACTGTAAATAAAAATTGTGTAATTCCCGGAATGTTTAGGATAGGGAAATGATAGGGAAATATGCAAAGCGCAAAGCCATCACGAACGAAGTGAGTGTACATAGATAACATGTACGAACGTGTAATGAGGAAAAATCAACAGAAAATGAGACAGAACCATGCTAAATTAAATATACCTTGCGACTGAGAAAGCATGGTTTCTGGTCACAAGAATTTTTTATTCCGGTTCCGGTTTATATAGCTTTTGTGGTTTCTTTTCATGGGCCCCCATTGCATTATGGGATATGGTCTTTCATTATGCGTGTGTTCCCCCAGTTTTATTTAGGGCAACCTGCCCCGCATTTCCAATGTCCAAAATTTGTGTGATATCGCTATTACGGAATAGCATACATTTACTTCAGAATGTAAAACGATTAAATGGTATGAAGCAGGCCAGGTAATGGCTATATGTAGTCCTATTTATGCATATGTAATTGAAAGCATGCAGTATCGTTCACTGTCTTGTATTATTTTTCACACCCAGACAGACACCCACCCATGGATGTGGAAAGTCGTGGTTGTCAATACTTAATGGATTTAGCGGTGTAACATGAAAATTAGAGCCCGATACCATGCCATTCACACGGATGGAATGTGCATTCATGCATTTACTCGCTGACGTGCATTAATTAATTTTTGTGTAGCCTATTTATTTATAAACGTGATTTGAAAATTCCAGCGGACGATATTGCTCTATGATGTCATTGTTACTAAGCACATTGTTGTTTTGTAAAACCCCCACATATGAGGAGTACCACGATAGCAGCAATACATCACTACAAATTTTATAATGTCATTGTACTGGTGCAAATAAATGCCTATGTAAAAGATGGAACTATGCTGGCGTGTATCGCTGACAATAGGCCTAAGTATAGTTGTGGCTATCGTGGACTGGATTTTCCAGAATGCCCTCCAAGCATGATGAAAAATTAGCTTCAAATGTACTATACATGGATATACGTATTTAGGACATTTCGACCATATACAAATTCATCCTATTTATTTAAACAATAAATGATATCTCTGTTCGCTTATAGGCAATGCTTATTTTCATATTAATTATTATAGTTTTTTTAATCTGTGTCAGGATATGGAGCGGAACAAAGAGGCAACAGTGCCTGCATTCTGTAACTAAAAGCTCACGAGTCGCTAAGTCTGTAAAAAAAAAAATTGTTTACTCGGTATACGAGGTGCTTCTGAATACAGGAGGAAACTACGATTTACGATTATAGCGAATGTAGTGAGCATATATTGATAACATGTACGTCGGTGTAATGAGGGAAAAATCAACAGGAAATGAGACAGGGAACCAGGCTAAAATACATTGTTATCACAAAATAGCGTACATTTACTTCAGAATGTAAAACGATTAAATAGTCTGACGCAGACCCGATAAAAGCTTTATTTATTCCTATTTATTATTATTATTATTATTATTATTATTATTATTATCGATAATACTGAACACAGGCCGTACAGGCCTCTATACTCCGGTGCATGAGTGACGCTAGGTTTTGAAATGGTTACTTCATGTTGAAGGTGCCTCGAAGTTAAATTTAATTTGTGCATTGTCCCAGTATTTATCCAGTCGGTTTTCAAAGCTTTGAATGGTCGGGGCATTAACGATATGGTCAGTTAGGCTATTCCATACTTTTGCTATTCTGTAATAAAATTAAAACTTGGATATATTGTATTTAGCTCGCTGGATAAATAATTTTTTACTATGACCCCTGTTACTATTTCTTGAAGCTAATTTTAATATTGATACTGTGTCTGGATCATAGGTATTCAAAACCTTATATGTTTCAACCATGTCCCCTCTCAGATGTCTGTATGTGAGTGTGGGGAGGTTTAGAGAACGTAACCTATGCTCATAACTGAGATTGCAAAATCCAGGGACAATCTTTGTTGCATGCCTCTGCACATTTTCCACAGTGTGTATGTTTTTTAAGGTGTGGATTCCATACTGCATGTGCAAATTCAATGTGGGGGGCGCACAAAAGCTTTATATAATAGCAAAAAGTTTTCTTTATACAAATATTTGTAGGTCCGTCTAATGAGGCCCATGATCCTGTTGGCTTTATTGATTTTATTTTGAATGTGTTGATCAAAGGAGAGAGCCGAGCCAAAGATGACTCTGAGATTGTTTTTGTTGTCCACATGGGATAGGGTATGGCTAGCATTATCACATTCAAGTTTGTATTGGAAATTCTGTTTTGTACCTCTACCAATGGATAATACAAAATGTACATTACATTTATAAGGGTGGAATTTTAACATCCATGTTTTTGACCACATTTCTAGGCTTGTCAGATCTGATTGCAGGTCATCACAATCAGATTGTTTTGTAATATGCTTGAAAATCTTTGTGTCATCTGCATGAAGATATAGACTGGATGTTTGTATTAGTTCAGGCATGCCATTTATGCAAAAATCACAAACAGAAGGGGGGGGGGCGAGCACACTGCCCTGCGGTATGCCACTAGTCATGGCTGCCCATTGAGAGTATGAGTCGTTTATACATACTTGTTGATGCCTACCAACCAGGAAGGATGTAATCCACCTCAGGGTCGGTTATGTGATGCCATAAGTTGCTAGTTTGTTAATCAAACGGATGTGAGGCACGGTATCAAATGCCTTAACAAAATCCATATGGATAATATCCACAGTGCCTCCCTTCTCTAGCATATTAATCCATTCATCTAAGACATTTACTAACTGGAGCATGGTTGATTGTCCAGTAAGAAATCCATATTGTTTGTTTGATTTCATATGGCTCATTATTTGATCTCTAATAATGGATTCCACAACCCTGCAAGCCACACGGGTGAGACTTATGGGTCTATAATTACTTGCAAGTTTGGGGCTGCCTTTCTTTTTAAAAATTGCTGTTACATTGGCCTCCTTCCAATCTTGTGGTACTGATTTTGTTCTTAGTGAAGTTGAGTATATGATTGACAGAGGTTTGGCTACAGAGATGGATAGTTCTTTAAGTACTCAGGGATGTATCCCATCAGGTCCTGCAGACTTAGAGGTTTTCAATTTGATGAGATGAGCTAAAACTTGTGCCTCAGTTACTTGTGCCTCAGTGTTTTTAAATGGGATGTTAATTGGTCTAACTGGGATGATTGGCAGGTTGTTGGTTGGTTCATCAGTGAAAACGGTTGAAATGTGACATGATAGAACCTCAGCTCTTTCTATGTCAGTCTCTGTGCATTGAGGTTTATCTGGGTCTATCAGCAGTGGAGAAGTACCAGGTTTCATTTTAACTTTAGATTCGGCATACATCCAGAATTGCTTAGGGTTTGATTTGGCTGCTTTTGCTATATTTTTTTCATAGTTTTTATGCATTTTCTTAGTCAGAGATTTGACTTTGTTCCGTTGCCTGTTATACTTTATTTTATTTTCGTTTGATCGGTTTGTAAGGAATCTTTCCCATCATCTATGTTTTTCCTAATTTGACCTACAGTATTGTAGTCTAAATGAAATCACGGATATCATTTTTTACGAGTGTGTTGTTACACTTACTTCCCTAACACTCTATGATATTTCCTAAATATCGACCTGGACCCCGATTAAAAAATGGGCAAGTAGAGGTGACAGTCAGTCAGATGCCGGCCCCAAACGTGCGGATGCGCAGACTGTCACTGCCTCAGCTTGCCTATTGGCCAACACATGCAACTTAAAAGCCTGAAGACCAAGCCTCTGTGGGGCGGAGAGGCCATGTCCGTGTTAGGGAGGTAAGCATAACAACTCTCTCGTGAAAAAAGAAATCCGTGATTTCATTTATTTCACTTCAAGAGATATACTTACCTCCCTAACACTCTATGATACTGCCAGAATTCGTAAGTGAATTTGGCGGGAGGGAGGCGAGGTCAAAAGACCAGCTCATCCCTTGTGCGTTTTGCACATGAAGCACTAACATCTGGAATTGTGTGACACACACAATCAGATAATAATTTGGACATTGGATAACACAATCGATGGTGAGAGTAATGACCGTATGTCAAATGCGCTCCCCCGCTCCTTTTGGGAAAGGAGAAGCTATGACCTCCATGTCCCATATGCTCTCTAGGTACTGGTGCTAAGTACTACAGGACAAGAGATCAAAGGCTTCATTTCGTATACACTCAATAAATGAACCACATAATACACAGGTACCATTACCTTATTAATAAATAAGGGTAATACATCGTGACAATACGTTATATAACAACAAAAGGCAGTACTGACCTTATGTATGAAGGCTGTATCTATCCAGTCCACATCAGTGAAGAAAAAAATGATACACGAATATGCGGTTGTTTCCACAATTAAAATGTGCTGTCTGAAGACAGCAAGTGCACCTTATCTACAATATATACATCTTTTGAATATCGATAAGGCAAGAGGATTAGTGGTGTCACGAAGGTAATGGTCGGTAAAACTTGACTCATAGTGCCACTGAGCTACTGACATAATGTCATCCACTGGCACCACGTTAGACAGGGCGGTAGACGCCACCATGCCACGAACACTGTGAGCCTTAGCTAAGTCAACTTGTTTATTAGTGGCAGATTTGTGGCAAAATTGAATACATTCCACAATCCACCTAGATATAGTGTCCTTTGACGCCCTACCATGGGGTTCAATATAAGACAACCATAACGAGGATGGGTGCGCCCGCCATTCCTGTGTACGTCGTTTGTACCAGTTTAATGCGCGGACTGGACACCATGCTTTTGAATTAGGATCAAACCTAGTCAAAGCTGGTAAAACAATTGGTTGACCTGGATATTTCAAAGACTGGTTCTTAGCCAAGAAATTTATCCTAGGTAGAAGCCCAAGGCCTTCCTCTGTAACCACATAACGGTCTGCCTCGGCGGATAAAGCATGAATCTCGCTTTTCCGTCTTGCAGAGGCAGCAGCAATTAGAAATACTGTCTTAAGTGTCAACATTTTCATAGAAATGGCACTTAGTGGTTCAAAGGGTTTGTCTGCTAGCACTTGAAGTACTAGATATAAACTCCAAGACGGAATCGCTGGAGGATTTCTCGGTCTTAGATTACCCATGCCTTTTATTAAAGTGTTCAATGAACAGACTTCGTCACTTCCCCTATCAGCCAAGCAAGGGATAACTGACATCAAAGCTGACTTGTAGCCAGAAATAGAGTTAGGCTTGAGGCTATAGACATCATACAGGTGACAGAGGAAATCTGCTACTACCTGAATAGATTGGATTAACATCTCTGTTTGAGCACGATTCTGCAAATCGATTGATTTTATAGTTATATGCTCTGGAGGTTGACCCCCTCCTGGCTTTTGCCATAAGCATGGCTGCTTGTTCAGAAAAGCCCTCCTTAACTTTCGATTCCGTGACAACATCCACGCAGTCAATTGGAACATTGACGGGGTCGTTGTGAAGGGACTTTCCCTGGAAAATAATATTGTCCATCAGAGGCAGAGGAACCGGATTGCAGACCAGAAGGCCCAGCAGATCCGTATACCATGATCGGCGTGGCCAATTTGGGGCGATCAGAAGCACCTGCCACTCCTCCTGCCTGATTTTCTGAGGAACCTTTGGAATCAGGATTGCTGGTGGGAATGCGTATGTATATATTCTCTCTCAGCTGATAGGTAACACATCTGTTGCATAAGTGCTTGGATCTGGAATCAGAGAGACTTACGGTGTCATCTTCGCATTCTTGTTCACTGCGACCAAATCTATGTTGGGTTTCCCCCAGTGGTCGAACAGACGATCCACCGCAGATTGATTTACTTGCCATTCCATAGGCAAAACACTCATCCTTCGGCTCAATGAGTCTGCTAACAGATTTAGCCTTCCCGGAATGTGAATTGCCTTCATGGTGATCATATGATCTAGGCACCAGCAAAGCAGTTTCCAAGTCATCATACAGAGACTGGGTGACTTCGTTCTGCCCTGGTGGTTTATGTAAGTCACTACTGTTGAGTTGTCTGAGCGAACTAGAACAATCTTGCCCTGAACCTTCTTTAAGAAATGTTCCAGGCCCAGGACTACTGCTCGTAATTCCAGTAGATTTATATGTTCCTGTGATTGATCCAGATTCCAAAGCCCTGATACTGTGGCTTCTTCCAGGCAAGCCCCCCCCCCCCCCCCCCCCCATTGATGCATCTGTGTACATCGTTATTTGAGGATGGGGTGGGGTGAGCATCACACCTGTCAGGAGATTCTCTCTCTTCATCCACCATTGAAGGTGGTGAATAAGAGGTTCCAACACTGACACCTCTGAGTCCAAGAAACCTGTCCTCTGGGTCTACTAAATCTAAATTATCTGTTATACCTGCAAAAGAAAGAATAATTGATATCACCACTGCTACTGAAAGTGAGACCAGTATTACTAACAATATAATAGTAACAACTAACAACACGGATATTGTCACAGAAAATCCTTTTTTAGACAAACGCCTGGACAAACATCTCCACTTCTAGCTACATCTGATAACGAGTCAGTCAATTATATGACAACGTCAATCCCTAAATCTGTATCTCTGCGCATCTCTACTTACAACTGTAAGAATATACTTATGAACTCAGTGTGTGTGCAGAGCCTTCTTGAAATGTGTGATATCCTATGTGTCCAGGAACAATTACCAGTTGAAGCATCTTAGTAATGTTAGTGATAGTTTTGAGGCCACAGCTAAAGCAGTTGATGACGTTAATCCTATATCTCCTATACAGAAGCCCAGAGGGTATGGTGGAGTGGCGGTCTTCTGGCATGATAATATCGGGTATGCAGTTACCCCCATACCCGATGGAAGTAGTCAAAACCATTTACAGTTTGGTTACACCTCGTGCCCTGCTGCTACAAGAGTGTAGTGCTGAGTCGTGAAGCAAAAAGTTCAGTAACTATGTTGCCCTTCTCGATGCCAAATCAGCATTTGATGTGGTGAACCATGCGAGTCTTGTAAACAAACTCTATTTTGCGGGCATAAAAGGTGTTACATGGATCCTCATCAGAGACCGCCACATGAATGCTACTACCAGAGTAAAATGGAATGGCCAGCCTTCAGATCCTATTCCCTTTATGCAAGGCGTAAGGCAAGGAGGAATACTGTCAACAGACTTGTACAAGCTGTACATCAATGACCTGCTTGACACCTTAGATGCCTCAGGAAATGGAGCCAGCATTGGAACTGTGCATTGTGCAGCACCGACATGTGCAGATGATGTCAGCTTAATAGCAAATAGTGAAAACAACCTGCAGAGGCTGTTGAATATTTCTAGTCATTACAGCATTAACTAATTTTATGAGCTCCAACCAAAGAAATGTGTCATTCTCTCTGACTGTAAGAAGGAGACGACTTCATTTCTTCTTAGGTGATGTGGAGGTATCTTCACCAGGCTGTGCATCTCACTTAGGGATACAAAGAAGTGATCAATTTATAAATGCTCGCCCCACAGTAGATGAAAACATCAGGAAAGCCAGGCGTGCTATCTACTTGCTTATGGGAGCAGGGCTTCACGGGATAAATGGCATAACACCCTTGGCATGCATGCATCTGATAGAAGTCTATAGCCTCTCGGTGGCTCTGAGGCAGACTGCTATGAAAGGGTACAATCAGAATAGCTGGTTTGCTGACACTCGTAATATATTCGTGAAGTACGATCTCCCTTCTATCCACGTTCTTCTAGATCATACACCAGCAAAGGGAGCATGGAAGACTCTTACTAGGAAGCTGGTCAACAGGTTATGGTCAGATGAGCTCAATAGTCAGATACCGCTATACTCATCCTTACAGTATCTGAGTAACTGTTCTATAAACCTTTCATCTGCTCATATAGCAATTGAGTCGGTCACTACTGCTCCACGCGATATACGCACATTACCGGTATGGCTGCGCTTGCTGACAAACTGCTATACCCTGCAGTGCAATAGGACTAAATATAGTCGCAGTATGATAAAACTCGATTTCCCACTATGTAACAATGGATCAGAAGACCATCACCATTTCCGGACAGTTTGTCAACCTTTAGCAGTGATTCGGAACAAGTACCGAGATCTACTACAGCGAATCCTATGCCTGATGTGTGTTGTGCATACTGAGCATGTCTGGGACGATAACAGCATTCTAACTTCATTCCTTATGAATCCATCGTCACATCTATACATGCCAGATCTCACATGTCAGTGTGTCTACTCAGTAGAGAAGCTAATTCGTCAGTACTGCTTCACTTTGAACAATTTCCGAACACTCCTGACTGCTGAAAGGAACAATATCAATACCGAGAGTGACAGTGGTATATCTGGTATATGTCACATACTACAACAACAACAACAATAAATAAACTGTTGCATGCACGAGCTGGCCTCATATATGTATATATACATATTAATATACTTAATACTCCTTTGCGAGGTGCTCCTACTTACAGGAGGGATTTACGTAACGAACTGAACTGATTAAAAATTAGCTTCAAATGAGGCATACAGGCATTCCTAAGCAATAGAAAGCAGCGAGTATCCATCAGTGGATCTTGCTCCAACTGGACTCCCGTGTTAAGCGGCATTCCACAGGGCAGTGTGCTTGGACCAGTACCTTTCATCTGCTTCATGAATGACATGCCAGGAGTAGTAGAAAGCATGATCAAGCTCTGCAGATGACACCAAGCGGTACACGCGAGTTAACTCCAGAACTGACCATGATGCACTCCAAAAAGACTTCTGGGCATACGTATTTAGGACATTTCAACCATATACAAATTCATCCTATTTATTTAAGCAATAAATGGTGTCTGCGTTCGCTTATAGGCAATGCCTATTTTAATATTAGCGAATGAAGTGAGCGTATATAGATAACATGTACGTATGTGTAATGAGGAAAAATCAACAGAAAATGAGACAGGGAACCAGGCTAAAATACATATACCAGGCGACTGAGAAAACTTCGTTTCTGGTCACGAGCTTTTTTTTGCTTCCGGTTTCGGCTTATGATATAGCTTTTGTTGCTTCTTCATGGGCCCCCCGTTGCATTATGGGATAGGGTTCTTCATTATGCGTTTGTTCCCCTAGTTATTTTAGGGCAACCTACTGCGCATTTTCAATGTCCAAAAATTTGTGTGATATTGTTATCACGAAATAGCGTACATTTACTTCAGAATGTAAAATGGTTAAATCGTCTGATGCAAAGCAGATACAAGCTTAATTTATTCCTATTTATGCGTCTAAATACAATATGCTTGGTTGACTGTTTCAGATTTTTTTAATGCCCATGGCCGTGGAAAGTAGTTGTTGCCAATGTCGTATGTATTTAGCGCTGATAGAAGAAAGGCCGGGTACCACGTGATTAGCACCCGGATGGAATGTATTTACTCGCAGACATGCATTAATTCCCGTTTTTTGTAGCGTATGTCTGGATACATGTGATCTAAAAATTCTAGCGGACGATATTCCATTATGACGTCAGTTACTATGGACTTGTTTGTATTTCCCCAAGTAGCGAGGAGCACCGCAATACACCGGTACAAATTTTATAACGTTATTGGACTGGTGCAACTATTTAATGGTGCAGGCCTCAGTAAAAGATGCAATAATGCTGGCGGATATCACTGACAATGGGCAGACGCATTGTTATGAACATCGTGGACTGGATTTACCAGACTGCCCTCTACGCATGATTAAAAATTAGCTTCGAATGTACTATATCGTGGAGTATCCACTTTCGGTGAGGCTCTAGTTTCGGTGAGCTTTCGTTATGCATGCGTGGTGTAACAACACAAGTTCTCATGACATCATAATTTTGTAATCAACCAGTATGGTAATTATTGGTAACACTTACCGCATTTCCCCTCAAAATTCACATTAAAATGTTAAGTCAGCCCTAAATCAACTTTAGTGTGTAAAAAATTGCCGATTTTTAAATTACTTTTTATCATATGCCTTCAAAGCATTGTATTTTAAATAAAAAACGTACATTTTTTTCCTTCAAATATTGGAAATTCTTCCCCGTCGTCTGTTTTATTTATACCATGTGACCATTGTCAAAATCCATACTGGACAGGGTGGTTCAAAAGTCAACAGCGCAGTGCCTGTTCTTAGCACATTTTTATCAAAATGAAGGCGTATACGCATAGTATAATACTATTCAATATCTTTTGCATATTTCTATTTGATGCTTCAGTCAAGCCCTCACAGCTAGCTCCAGTCTGAGGAAAATGGCCACCACGATCACCTGAGATAAAACAAGAAAATGACGATAAAACACCTATTCTGACAACTTCGAACGCTCAACATTTTTGGCTCCATATGGTAGCTGTATTGTCCAGAAAAAGAAATTTGGGCGAGCCTGTACACGCTATCACCAAAAACAGGATACCATTGTTTTTGTTTGTTTTGATGTACGTCATCGCCTAATGGTGCTGTGTTTTGACATAATTTCGTTTACGGGGGTTTTGATCTAACTTGGTGCTGGATAAGGGATAAAGTCACTAACAAATTAAGCCAATTTATTTGTAAATATTTGAGTTAGAGTTAGAGTTACACAGATGGATGAAGTTAAGCATTTTGCCTATTTTATGTCCATTTTGAAATATGATACCCTATCCTACTGCTGGGTTTGCTTCCAAAAGGTGTCCAGAGCGGTTTTAAAGGCATTTACAGTTTTTGATTTGATCACATTTTCTGGGAGGTTATTACATTCCCAGCAAGATCAACAGCAGCCATATATCCTTTTTCTCAATCTAATATCTGTTTAGTCATTCTAATCTTTCTAAATATTTTATTTCTTTTCATACCTGTCAGATCATAATCACGACACCAGTTTTCGTTCAACCATAGTGTTGTTTGGAACTAAGTTACCGTAGCAACACATCAAATTCAGTGGAAAATTCACTCCATAGTATCATAAATAAGAAAAATAAATTTAATAATATTCTAATATCCTTGAAATCTCGGATTTTCCGGCAGAATTTGTTTAACCAAAATTTGTAACCAGTTTTCGTTAAATCACTAACACTGTAAATTAGTTGTCAGTTTGTGCTATCTCCATGTAACTCATTTCCCTTCTGTCGGTGAAAGTCCTTATCAGGACTGGGTTACACACCAACAAAGCCAAACACCCAATTGGACTACAGCTGTACACTCAAGCTGTTATCTGTTCCCAGTTTGCATCCCAATTCCCTATATACATTCTGCATTATATCTCAAACCCACACAGTCTATATACCCAGTCTTGTTATTCAAGAAACTAACACACATCATGCCAGGGTATTGTCGTGAGTGCAATCGGAGGAGCTTGTCTGTTGAAAACAGACAGTGTGATGATATGTTATGTAAGAAGTGTAACTGTATCAGGTTTGACAAAGTTGAACCCAACCAACTACCAGCAAATCCACCCATCACAGCTACGAACATCCAGATCCCAAATGGTAATCCAACAGTGACCTATCCGACACCCAGTGGTAAAAATGACAACTCAGGAGTGCCGGCAGTTGCTGACAACTCAGCAGTGCAGGCAGCCCAATTACCAAACCAAAGTCAAGTAAATCCAAGCCAACTTGACCTAAGTATGGGCAGTCAAATTCCCAGTGGCCACAAAGAGCGATCAGCAGTTCAAACAGTCCAGGTGACAAGATCCACTGTGAACACGGAGCCCAGCCCCTCACCTGGGGTTGAGGTAGGTAACCAAGTCACAAACCATGCTAAATGTATTTGTATGGAGGAGAATAATAAGTACATGCTACAGTGTTTTGACTGTAAGAAATGGTATCACTATGCTTGTACACTACTACAACCATACATGCTTAATACACTAACATCAACACGCCGCAGGTACACATGCTCCGACTGCACCAAACTCACCAAACATATCATGGATTTTTTGGCATGGCATCTGAACAACCAGCAGGTAGAGTATGAGGTTAATATATCCACAAAGTCACAGGGACAAGATAACGCAGAACCAACTACAGAAAATGATTCATTCTTACTGGTCTCTGAATGTGGTGAGTCTTCAACGAGGGTAAGTGACCAGAGCAACATCCATGAGCCGATTGACGAAACCAACACACACACAAGTTTTCAACAGGTAAAATAACATCCACAACACCCTCAGCCTCTGACAAATGTGATGAAACTTCAGTCCTACTAAAGACACGAATTAAACAGATCAATGAAATTAGAGAGGGACAGTCTGTTCTGCAATCTCAGGTCCATGAGCTGCAATCAGACAGGTCAGGTGAACACCCGAATAGCAACCACTTACAGACAAACAGAAATACACAATATCAGAACACCAACCATCATAATCACCCCCCTGTATCACGCAAACCAGTCAGGCCACAAGCATACAATTACCGAAGCTTAAGTGAGTCTCAGGGACGAGTTCCCGAAATCCAGGCTCTACCAGGTAAGGGACAATACAACGAGGTAGTCGCAGGTACATCACATAGTCACAGACATAACACTAACCAGAGCAGCTCAATTAATGAAAGCAACAGTCACAATGCAGGCAAACACAAACTACAGTCAGATAACCCTCAAAACCTCAGTTCATACAAACACCCCACCGCTGCACACAAGCAACGTCACCCAAGCAACATGCCTTCATCACAACAGCACAGTGGACATTCCAACACTACACACAAGACTAATGTACTGTTAATTGGAAGCTCAACATTTAAAAAGCTGAGCGGGCGATACATGTCATCCGATGATACCGACATCAAAATTAGGTCTTTCAGCGGCGCGCTTATAAGTGAAATAACCTACCAAATCGAGAAATCGGTAGAGAATGAACAGTACAATGGAATTGTAGTACACGTAGGTACTAATGATATCGGCTGTAAGAGTCTTGATAGAATGATAGAGGACAATACAACACTCGTACAGACGATCCAGCGCAAGTCACCTGAAACACAGGTATTTGTATCATCCCTGCTTCCACGCCCAAACGAACCACACGAAAATGACCTGGTCTGTGAGTTCAATACTCGATTAGAATCCCTGGCTGCATGGCTCACCGTAACATTCATTAACCATTCTTATTTATTTGCCAGCGAAGAGGGCCAAGTATACGGTGAGTTATTCTGGGACAATGTCCACCCCAACAAATCAGGAATTAATCTTTTACCCAGCAACATCCAAGACTACTTAAATTACTACCCGTTACAGGATTTTCGAAATGGAAGGATATGGAGGTGCTAGATTTACAATCCTGCGACATATCAGGTAAATTACCAGTCACATATAAACACTCAGCCTTCGACCAACTCATAGTATTACCAAAGTTCACAAAAAATCCAGTCATCTGCAAACCCCAAAACACAGTAAATGCATCCTCAGTAAACCGTTTTTCACCCTTAGCAGATGAACTGACACACTCTACAGAAACGGAACTGTTGGAGTATAACAGGACAAATAAAAATGAAACATACACAAAACGGAATGCTACTTCTAAATATCACAAAACAAATATGAACAAACCAATGCCTCAGTCAAATCAAAATCTCCAGAAAGAAAACAATACTGGGAGGAGCAGTAATAGTAGATATATATTATCGGCGAAGACATCCACTGCACAGAAAACTCTACCTACAAACATATGCATCTATACCAATGCAGATAGTCTGCTGAATAAAAGAAATGAACTCGAAGCAATAGTCCATGAAACCTCTCCAGCCGTTATATGTATCACTGAAGTACTCCCTAAATACCAAAATCCCAGCACAAGCATCAAATTAAGCGAACTGCAACTAGATAACTATGATTTATTTCTTAATAATAACCCAGCTAGGGGAGTTGCCATCTACAGCCACAAACTACTACAAGCCCAACCCTGTGAGACACTAAGTGGCGATTCTTTCAAGGAGTCAGTTTGGTGTACATGGACTACCCAGAATAAAGAAAATGATTTAGTAGGATGTATCTATAGGAGTCCCAATAGTGATAGAGATAATAATTTAAATCTCATGACCCTAATAAACAACACTAGTAAACTAAAACCAGACCACATTTTGATTACAGAAGATTTTAACTTCCCAGATATCAACTGGTCTTCTGGTCTCTCATGCACTCATGATAGTGACAAGTTTATCAATACCATAAGAAACAATTTTCTCCACCAGTTTGTATTAAAAACAACAAGACACAGGATAAACCAGAAATCAAATATCTTAGATCTCATTTTCGGAAACAGTACAAACATTATCAATGACATATTTCATCTAGCCCCGTTAGGAAAAAGCGATCACGATGTCTTACAAATAAACCTTCACGCCTATATATTTAATGTTTCAACTGAATCATATTTGCCCAAACTTTTGCTGAATAAAGGTAGGTACAACAACATGCACATGGAAGTCAGCAATATTGACTGGACAAACATACAGGAGCTTCATACACCAGAAGCATGGAACCTTATTTACAACATCTTAACCACAATGCTAAATCAACACATCCCAAAAACAAACAAGTCGAGTAAACAGAAACACCTATGGCTTACTTCCAGTGCCACAAACACCCTTAAAGCAAAAAACAAACTGTACAAAAAATACAAGAAAACAAAGAGTTCTGATGATTATAACCAATATAAAATGGCAAGGAATAATTCTACATCATGTATCAAACAAGCCAAACGGTCATTCGAACGAAATATAGCAACAGAATGCAAGAAAAACCCCAAGTCCTTTTGGAAATATGTCAAAAGCAAAACAACTCTCAAAGAAACAGTAGGCCAACTTAAATATTCAAACGATGAAGTGTGTATAAATGATATAGAAAAGGCAGAAGTTTTGAACATCTATTTTGCAAACGTATTTACATAAGAGAACGTAAGAAAATATCCCCAATATCACACATTGTTTTACCAGACATTTCTATAAGCCCAGAGACTATTGAAGCCAAACTAAAAAAACAAAACCCAAATAAAAGTCATGGACCAGACAGCATACCCATACGAATTTTGATTGAACTAGCAAAAGAGATCAGTGTACCCCTTAGCATCCTATTAACAAATCTTTAGAGGAAGCCGTAATACCTGAGATTTGGAAAATGGCTAATGCCTGTCCGATTTATAAGAAAGGCCCAAATCTAACTTGCTCACTTTGCAAACTTTTAGAAACATTTGTACGTGATGCAATAATGAACCACATGGAAACAAACAACCTTTTTACCAGCTGTCAACATGGCTTCAAACATAACAGATCATGCAAAACACAGTTGCTGGAGTACATGGAAACCATAACATCCAATCTAGATGTAAACAAACCTATAGACGCAATATACTTAGATTTTTCCAAAGCTTTCGATACAGTACCACACAAAAGACTTCTAAAGAAAATGAGAATGTACGGTCTAGGAGCAACTAATTAACTGGACTGAAGCATTTCTAACCGATAGAAAACAGTGTGTAAAGATCAACGAAGCAACATCTGACTGGACAGCCGTCACTAGTGGCATGCCACAAGGCAGTGTTTTGGGACCTACACTTTTCCTTCTGTATATAAACGATCTACCCGATTCCGTAACCTGCCCTTGTAAGATCTTTGCGAATGATGCAAAACTGTTTGGTAACACTAACACCATGAACCTTCAAGACAATATAGATAATGTATGTAATTGGTCTCAGATTTGGCAGCTACACTTTAATACAGACAAAACACATGTAATACACTTTGGTTCAAATAATCCTAGGACCCAGTATTATATGACAGACACTACATGCATCATACCGTCCACAAGTAAAAAAGATCTTGGCGTACACATAGATGAAAATCTCTCCTTCGATACCCATATAAATGCAATTGTATCAAAGGCTAACAGCATAGTTGGTCTAATTAACAGAACCTTCAATTACATAGATGAAAACACCCGTACCCTGTTATTCAAATCACTAGTCCGACCAATTTTGGAACACTGTAACTGCATATGGTCTCCTCGTTTTAAAAGACAATCTTGTATAATCGAAATGGTCCAGCGCAGAGCCACTAAACTTGTTCCCCATTTGAGAAACTACTGCTACACAGACAGGTTAAAGGCTTTGAACCTCATGTCACTAAAATACACAAGCCTTAGAGGAGACTTAATCGAAACATACAAATTTATCCATGATGATTACAACATTGACAAAAACACTTACACGAAATTACACGAATCCTCTACTGACAGCAGGCATCAACAAGCCTCTAACGTCAGGAATGGACTGCATATATTTATGGTTCATTTTAATGTTATTAAGTTGTTATTAACAATTATACATTGGCTATGTTATAATGATTCTGGAGTATAAATATTACAGATGGGTTCACAATCGTAGTTATAGCGCAATGGATGACTTTCCCATAGCTTGTCTAGTCTAGCCTTGAAAGAATTCACTGAGGGGGCGCTGAAAACGGATTCAGGTAGTTTATTCCATTGATCAGTACAGCGCAACAGGAAAGAAAACGTTCGTATATTGAGTCTTGGTCTTATTTTCTTAATTTTTAGGCTGTGGCCTCGAGTTATGCTATTTGTGTCTTGTCGCTCAATAAGGTCTGCAGTAACTTGGTCATATTTATTGCTAAGAATTTTATATAACTCGATCATGTCGCCACGCAATCTTCTAAATGCTAATGTTGGTAACTTTAACTTTTGGAGGCGTACATGATATGGTAGATTACGCATACCAGGAACAGGTTTGGTTGCCCGTCTTTGGACATTTTCGATTGCTTTTATGTGCTTTTTCAGATATGGAGCCAAAACCACATTAGTGTATTCAATATGTGGCCAACAAGAGATTTGTAGAGATGTTTAAAGTTTTCTTTATCTAGATAGTCAAATGTTCTCCTAATCAGTCCCATTATTTGGTTAGATTTGCTTATTTTTCCATTTATATGTTCATCGAAGCATAGTTTATCGTCGATTATGACACCTATATCTTTTTCACTAGATGAATGGGCTAGAGTATGGTTATTAATTAAATTCCATTGTATAAGTGTGTAGAGATGGTTTTTTTGTTGATATTCGCATACTTTTGCATTTATCTGGGTGGAACCTCAATAATGAATTATCAGTCCATGAACACATAGAGTTAATATCATTTTGCAGGGTGTCGCAATCTTTTGGGTTGAAGATTGATCTAAAGAGTTTAGTGTCATCTGCAAATAAAAAGTTCCCAGACCCACTACTGATTACATCGGGAAGATCATTAATGTAAATTATAAACAGTAATGGCCCTAAAACTAAGCCCTGTGGTATACCGCTTGTTACGTCTGTTGGTTTAGATATGATTCCATTTATAACTACTTGTTGCTGCCTTCCGGTTAGAAAGGATTGGATCCAGTTTAACAAATTACCTTCTATGCCGTATGCAGTTAGTTTTTTAATTATACGTTTATGTGGAACCTTATCAAATGCTTTCATGAAGTCGCAGTAAATCACATCAATCATACCCCCCTTGTCCAGAGTCAGTAGCCATTTTTCAAGAACAGTCAAAAGTTGGAGAACTGTTGATCGGCCGCTTATAAAACCATACTGTTTTTCTGATAGCATATTATTAATCCTAAGATGTTCCATAATTGTGTCTTTAATAATAGATTCCATTATTTTTACAAACAACAGATGTTAAGCTAATTGGACGGTAATTGTCTGGTTTGGTTTTATCTCCTTTTTTGAAAATTGGTGTGATGTTTGCATTTAACCAGCATTGTGGTAATGTTCCCAGGCTTAGTGATTTATTAAAAAGAATTGATAGTGGCAGGCTTAGTTCGTAGCTTAGTTCATAAAGGAATCTTGGAAGGAGTTTATCAGGCCCGGGTGACTTAGAAGAGTTGAGATTCACAAGTTTTTTTCTTACAATTTCAGGTGTGATCTGTAATGTACCCATTGGCACGTGAGCTCTACAAGGAATAGTTGGGGAATCATCGTCAGGTTCTGTTGTAAATACTGATCTGAAGTAGCTGGCTAGGATGTCTGCCTTCTCTTTATCATTTTTTGTAAATGACACTTCCATATCATGCTCAATGCCACTAGGTATTTGCAGATCTGGAATACCTGATCTGACTTCAGTCTTGGATTGCACATAGTTCCAAAACTTTTTTGGGGTTATTTTTGGCTGATATAGAAATATTTTTCTCATATTGTTTCTGTGCTTTTCTCGTTTCTCTTCAAACCTGGTTTCTTGTTTTACAATATTCATCATATATATTAAGGTTACCGCCTGTATCAATATATTTTTTCCATAGTCGCTTCTTCCTGTTTATTTTGGTTCTTGTAGTTTGGTCAAGAGGATATTTGTGCCTTTTGTTTTTTATTGTTCTTTTAGGAATAAATTTATTTTCAGCTTCTTGACACATTCCAAATATGGTCTGCCACATATCATTAATATCGTTTATTTCTTTTAGGCGTGTGTTGCAGTCTATATTTAAGAAATTAATTAAAGCTTTATAATCTGCTTTATCATAACAGACCCTTGTTTTACTTGTAGTAGTAAATTCGCCATTTAAGCGAATCTCCATCTGTATAGTGGAATGGTCACTTTTTCCAAGTGGCGCATTTGTATGAATATTATCCACCAGGTCAGGATAATTAGTAAATACTAAATCCAATATTGTTGGCTTGTTGGACCCACACCCTCTAGTAGGCATTGAAATTAGCTGTTGTAAGAAGCAGTCTCTTACAGATTCAATAAACTTAAACGTAAAGTCTAGGCTAGAGCTAGAGGTGTTAGTAAACCAATTAATATGTGGCATATTAAAGTCTCCTAGGATAAGCGAGTGCAGGTTATTGGTGTGTATTTCCTTTAAAATATGACAAGAGTTCATTATTGTTTTGGTTATTAGAGTTTGGGCTTCTATAAAACACTCCCAAACGCAGTGTTTCATGTTTACATCGTATGTCGCAGAGGATGTATTCTTCGAACATATTTTGGTTAATGTTTAGTAGTTTATAAGATAAAGTGTTTTTATGTAGTAATAATATTTTTATCTTCAATGCTGCAGCCATCCAGATTGTAGTCTGCTATACTAGGTTGAGTTCTGTAGTTTTTTGGCTTGGCTTCAACTATAGCTATGATATCTGGTGGGTCATCTTGTATTATGTGCAGAAGTTCGGTTTTCTTCTCACGTGTAAAGACGTCAGCATTTGTATAGAGGATCGTAATCTCATTAATTGATTTTGTACATTTCGTATTTACATTATTTGGTTTATTTCCTCTGATTTTGGAGCCGACCAGAGATTGTGTCAGACTTTGGCCATGTTGATTATTTACACATTCGTCTGAAAGTAAAGTGAAACAGTTTCTAGTGAATATAGGGAAACAACGTTCCTTAAGGACACAATCATCGGGTACATTACCAGTATTTAAAACATTCCATTTAAATAGAGAATCTACATTCGCACAATGTGACTTATCAAAGCAAAAGTTATAACAATTGAGATGTTCTGATGTATTTACAGTGTCATGCAAATTAATATGTACGCCATTAAATCTATTTACAGTTGCTGGATCATTAGTTACTGTACAGTTTGAAAATTGTGATAGTACTGGGTTGGTCTGTACTGTGATTGGTGGTAGGTGTGAGCCCGATTGGCACAGGAGCTCTTTGCGTTGTAGTTCTGGTGACTCTTCCTATTGTGAAAATATGGATTCATGAAATGATTGTCTACATTCTGTAGCATAGGTGTCATGTACGCAGTTTGTGACGTTATAAGAATCGAGCTTAAATAGTTTGTAATTTTTTCTGACAAAACACGCGTTCCATTGACATTTGGATGAATGCGGTCATGGAATAGCTCTGTGTAAACTGTTCCACTAGGGTCATTGAAGAGCTGGGAATTGTCTATGAATATTGCATTTTGTGCTTCTGACAGTTTAAGCAGCATGCTGTTAAATTCCAATGTTAGACTATTTTCATGTGCATTCAGAGGTCTAGGTAGTAGTGAGGATACAAATATTTGTATGTGTGGTGAGATAGTACGGATCCTATGCAGCAGCACTGTGTAGTCTTTTACCATTTCATGTGAATTACTCTTCACGATGTCATTACTTCCGACATGGATAGTGATTGCATCGTGACTGCTAGCAGAAAGATAACTGTCTATGTGGTCGTGTATGTCGATAATACGCTCTTAGAGTTTGAATGTTGATGTTCATGATGTCATTGGACATATAGCGTCAACTAAACTTCCTCAATGTTGAGCTCCCTATAATTAGGACGTGTTTCCTCTGGTCCCTTGTTGGAGTAACATCGGAATGATACTGTGCTGTAGCAGTCCCATTCTGGTAAGATATATCACCTGTTGCCTTTGTGATGTTCCTATTCTGGTTATTATATTTCTGCTTATTTTGGACATTTTCTGGACGATGATAGGCTTGTGAGTTCATACTATCACCATTGTATTTCTGTCTCATTTGAGAATGTCCTGTGGTTGCTTGATAGGTTTGCTGGTTTGTATTTATATTCAGATTTGTCTGCCTACCAGTGGATTGAAATTCCCTTGATGTTTGATAGGATTGTGAAGTTGCTGCACCGCTGGGTATTGAATTTAACTGTCGCGTTTGCCTGGTTAGAACTGGTATCGGTCTGTATGTTGGTGGAGAAACATCTTTGATAACTGGAGTTATGAATGTATTATTACACTCTACACCATGGTGAGGGTTGGATTGAAGATTCTTTACTTGACAACTCAGCGATTCAAGACTCTTTTGGATTTCTTTTATTTGTCCAGCAAGATCAACTATAGTAGGATTAGATGCAGGTACTGTTGTGCTCGGTGAAGATCTTTTAGCATTTGCTAGTTTTACATCATTAGTTGATGTAGCAGTTAGAGTTTGTTGCATTTCCATGTTTGTTAGGCTTACATCATTAGTATGTGTTACCGTTTGTTGGATTTGTGCAGTTGGTAGGTCTGCAACTTATGGGGATGTCTCCATTAGAGGTTGCTGGGACGGTGATACAGGCCCAGCAGTTACTGTGTTATTGTCTTGGGACGTACTTATATGAGCTGGCCCATGTTGGCATGTATTGTTGGGTGCTGGTTCAACATGGCAGCCTTCTGGTGTTTTACGACATTCGATGTATTCTGCAATATGGTCTGAGATAGTCGTACAGGTGCTGCAGCTGTATCTGCGCCGGGATGCAGTAAAGGTGGACAACATATAAGTTGGCAGATTAGTACAGTGGTAGTGTTGTCAGTTCTTACAATTAAAACACATCATATACCTATTATTTGGTTTATGGCAGGGGCATAAAATCTGTAGAGTATGGGTATTTTCATTTTCTTCTTGGTTACCAGGATCAGTCATATCTGGTAGTATGTTTGTAATAGGAGGCTCAACAACACATGTTTGCTGTGCATGAGAGCCAGTCGGAGAAGTAGTTGTTGACAAGCTTGATGTCATAATGTCTGGTGTGGAAAAATGCTCATTTGGGGTTGTATACACACCAATGGGAGACTTTGACACACTAACTGGCGGAGTTGGCTGAACAACTGCTTCAGTGGCGGAGATGTTAATTGATGGGTTTGATTGTTTGGGCTTCTGGCGTGCCATGCTAGTAATTACTTTGGCTTGATTTGAGGATTGTGTTGATAGATATTTCCTACATACTTCCTCTTCTCGTATTCTGTCGCACCCTTTGCATAGCCAATAGTCTGATGATCTAAATTCTGTAGGCTTTGCAGGGTCCTTACAGTCCTGGCATACCATGTTGCTTACTTGTACCAAATATTTTATGTGGTTGGTATGGCAGTTTAATAAGGCGTATAGTATATTACTCGATTTTTTCTAATATTGTGCTTAGACAAACATTACAAACAGGATAGAAACACAAACCTAATTGTTTGTATAGTGTATGTAGAGTTATTTCTCTGTCCCGCGGCAACTCAGGAAAAGATTAGACAGGGGACAGCCGTAGGAGGGACAGACATGAAACAGAACAATTTCAAGAATGTTAGTAAGTAAGCAAGATTGGTTTGGGGAAGTGCAAGTTATATGCCTAGTAGTGAAGTGTGGCTTGTGATGATGTACGTTTTGATGTGGGTATCTTTTCACACATTTAAAAATAATTTATTATTATTTTAATTGTTTTATATATTTTTAGTGTTTAATTTTAATTATACTCCATTATTTTTATTATTATTTGTTTTTATTTGTTACAAGACAATAATCTATCGGAAAAAGCGTTTATCTTATTATATTTCTGTGTGTACTTTATGACCTTTAACTGTCTAGCAACCGGTAAACATTTCTCACGGGAACATGTTACACATTAGTAAAACAGCGTAACATTTTCTTAGCCGCCAACTAAAGGAATCTATATACGATTACTATATATCAACATTCAAAATACACATATTCAACGCATGAATTATCCAGTTACGAGCCTATAACTATTATAATAATAATAACAATAATAATTTTCAAAGACACGAAATGTTTTCAATCGACACATTCAACACATTCTTTGACCGATCAAGTAACACACGCACTAGAGGTCACACATTCAAGCTCAACACTAAACTCAGCAGAAAAGAAATTCATAGGCATTTTTTCCCGAACCGAATTATTAACACATGGAACTCACTCCATTCTTTTGTGGTTGAGGCACCAACGCTCAGCGTGTTTAAATCAAAACTAGATATGCACCTAAATGACATAATATACGATCATGACATAACCAACTAATAGATATATAATAATCATCATCATCATTGTCTCAGGACATAAGCCGGTTGGCTTTTTATTGTCCCAGCAGTATTAAGTTATAAATTACTGCAATTGCTTAAAGAGAGGAGTGGTATCATCAGTAATCATATGTTCATGTCTATGTAATTTACAATTTGTACAAATTCCACTGGCGCGGATTCCACACACAGTCATTTAATTTACACTTCATTTAGCTACTATGTACAATATGTGGAGACATCCATACCCATATACAGATATATATATATATACACACATGCGCACATACATACATACACACATATATACTTATATATACATATACATACATACATGTATATACCTACATACACATACATATATATAAACATAACACATACATGTACACATATACATATATTCATACATACACACACCTATACATATACATACATAGATAATCACATACGTACACATAAACATATATATGGACTGGCGCAGTTACCACACCATGTCAACACAATTACAATGCAATTGAGACTGGGATTAACTCCTAGTATAATTAAAGCATGGGACGGCGCGGATGCCACACCAAGTCCACTGATCAACATTAAACACTTGTGTACATACATACATACACACATACATATATATATATATATCATACATATACACATATATATACATATAGTCATATACACATATCAACAAATAGACCAATGGGCACATGACTGTCGGTGGGACAAGCACTCGAAACCGAAGCCGCACACATACGGACTGGCGCGGTTACAACACCATGTCAACACTATTACAATGCATCTGGGATTGGGATTTGACCATATATTAATTAATGCATGGGACGGCGCGGATACCACACCAAGTCCACTGACCAACATCAAACTATTTTCCTATGTACTGTACATGTTATTTTTATACAATGGCAGTTAACCCCTACCACTCTGGTGTCGGTAATCCAACTTATACTGTGGGAATAGCAAAGAACCGGTGTACATTCTTCAACAACCCCGGTTGAAGATGTTACTGTCTGCGACAGCACCATCTCCCCAGAATTTGCTGAAGAGTGAACACTGGTTCATCTTTTAATTTAGTTTGAAAATTGAAAGCTTTGACACCAGGATGGCAAGGGTTAACAGTGAGCGCTTTTGTACATCTTTGCATATGTGGTATTCTCACGCAGGGTTATCTTCTTACAATAACTACATGTTACATAATGTGCTAGACGTGTAACAACACATATGCATGCCTGTAAAATGTCATGGAACGGTGCGGATGCCACACCAAATCCAATGACAAACATCAAACCAACGATTAATATGTACGAGTCCTATCTACTAATATTATTAAATTGCTATATTCCTTATCTAAATTCAATATTATATAATTTGTACATATGGCAGTCTGGCGCAGATTCCACACCTAGAGCCAATGCAACCTTATTTGTAAATGGATGTGATACATGTGTCTTAGGTTAATCAAAGTTGTACTTAATTCCGCACAGATGTGTGTCTAGTTTTGATTTGAAATCGGAGATGTGTTTTGCTTCAACCATGTGTTCTGGTAGTGCATTCCACTGTGGCGCGATTCTTTTGGTGAAGAAGAATTTCCGTATGTTCTTGCTACAGTGGTCTACTCTTATTCTGTAATTGTGTCCCGTGTTATGTTGGGGCTAGGTTCTCTAAAGAAAATGGATTGGTCTAGGTTGTACATGTTATTCTTCAGTTTGTATACTTCGATTAAGTCCCCACGAGTACTCCGGTTTTTAAGAGAAAATAACCCTAGTTCTCGTAGTCTGTCCTCGTACTGCAGACCTTTCATTGTAGGAATTAGTCGGGTAGCTCGGCGCTGTACTGCTTCTATAGTTCTTGACTGTCTCATGAGGTGTGGTGACCAGACCGAGTTACAATATTCTACTATGGGCCTCACTAGTGTCTTGTATAGAAGAAGAAAGGTGGTCTTGTCCATGCGGCTAAAGGTTCTTTTCATGATTCCTAATATACAGTTAGCTCTTGTTGTGATGGTGTTAATATGAGTGTTGAAAGTAAGTTTGTCATCGATATAGATGCCTAGATCCTTTTCACAGTGTGTAGGGGTTATAGGCGGGTGTGTTTCAGTATCTGTCATAATGTATTGGATTTCAGGATTGTTGTTTCATAACTGCAGAACGTGTATTTTGGCTGATTTAAATCTCAACTGCCAATCCAATGATCATTTGCATGCCATGTCAACATTTCTCTGGATATCAGAGTTTTCCGGATTACCAATTAGTTTAGTATCGTCTGCAAATATTTTGCAAATACATTCTATATTCTAGATCGTTTATAAACAGTATAAAAAGAGCCGGCCCTTGTACACTGCCTTGTGGCACTCCACTTGTGACATTCTTGTATTCTGACTTTGAGGTGTTTACTTGTACTCGTTGTTGTCTATTTGTTAGGAAGCTTTCAATCCACTTGGCTAGTTTCTCACTAATTCCGTAGGCTTGTATTTTTTTCAGTAGTCTTACATGTGGTACCATATCAAAAGCTTTTCTGAAGTCTAAATAAATTACATCAATTGGCTCACTTGTGTCTAAGAGTTGAGTTACTACTTCAAGATATTCTATCAGCTGTGTTTTACAAGATCTTTTTTACCTAAATCCATGCTGACAATCAGTTATGAGATCGCTTTGTTCTAAATGATCCATGATACCGTCTCGTACATATGATTCAAGTACTTTACATAAAATGCATGTTAGACTGACAGGTCTGTAATTACCAGGATCACATCTTGTAGATACATGTTACATCAGCAGATTTCCATATACCCCTTCGTCTAGTGATTTAATGAATAGTATGCTCACTGGAATACTCAATTCTTTGGCAATAATAAGACAATCTAGAAATATACCCAAATGCTCGGCGCAGAAGTGTGTAACCATGAGCGTAGGTGGCACACCGCAGCTGTTGCAGGGATAACCCATCTACCCTCCCAAAGTCAACCAGGGTCCTGATTACTGTCAATAAATAATACCAACCAAACAAATAAACAACTGTAACTCAAGTTCAAGTTTATTTATTTTGACATAGAATATACATTTACAGTTTCACAACAGGTAGTCCACCAAAGGCAGAGCCTATGTGGCGGTGGACCCCTACATATAACATATAACAACAATATAGGACATGAGAATACTGAATACATAAGGTTAACATGTTATAGTCCTATATATACATATAGTTAACTGTCTCGCTGCCAAGCCTCTGCAGTCTACATTTTCCATGGAGCCTAACTCAGGGTATGCTGCTAAGCCACAAGCAACTTTCAGTCAAATTTTTTCTAAAATACTCAGCCAATCCAGAGTCATTGCCAATTGGAGTTATTGTCCGCTTCCAGCAGTCCAACAGTTAATAGACGTATGACAATTTACATTTTGACAGAGGGATGTGTGCTTATCTTGCTTAAGTTAATAATTCTATATTACATATTCCTATTATCAATGACAAAGTTGAAAGTATTAATTAATTTATTTTATTTTTTTATTTTTTTTTAGGCTGTGATGGTAGAGCTAGTTGTTTGATAGTTACCATTATCACAGATATTCTTATTCTTATTATTAATATTATTATTATTATTTGTTCTGGTGACTGGGTAACAGAAATACTAACACCATTGGACCACATCTGTAATCTCTCACTTACACAGGGAGTATTTCCATCAAGATTAAAGGTTGCACGTGTGACACCCATATACAAAGCTAAAGATGTATCTGACTTTACTAATTATCGGCCAGTCTCGGTACTTCCACTTTTCTCAAAACTCTTAGAAAAGCTGTATTTTAGTAGAATTACTAAATATCTAAACAAAAACTCAATCATATATCCTTCTCAATATGGTTTCAGAGAAAAACACTCTACTATGCTTGCCATTGTGGATATGATAGAAAAATTATCAACCTCCCTTGAGAATAATGAACATACGCTAGGTGTATTCTTGGATCTTTCCAAAGCCTTCGATACAATTGATCATACAATTTTACTGCAAAAGCTTGCATACTATGGAATAAGAGGTACTGCATTGAACTGGATACAGAGTTACCTGTCAAACAGGGAACAGTGTGTACAATTCAATGGGGCTATCTCTGAATACAAAAATATAGTTTGTGGTGTTCCCCAAGGTTCAGTTCTTGGGCCCCTGCTGTTTCTCCTATATATGAATGACATACCCAAAGTCTGCAAACATCTCTCACTAATACTTTTTGCAGATGACACAAATGCTTTCTGCAGCCACAAGGATATAGAAATTCTATACAAAAATGTCAATAATGAAATGGCAAAATTAATAGACTGGTTTAAAGTAAACAAATTGTCCTTAAATGTATCAAAAACTAATTATATACTATTCACAAAATCTAAGAAACTAAAAGAAATAGCTCTCCCAAACCTCTATATCGACAACCAGATAATTCAAGAAGCACAATATGCTAAGTTTTTAGGAGTATATCTGGACAAAAATTTAACATGGGAGAAGCATATTGAAATTATTACTACCAGGGTAGCAAAAAGCATTGGCATCATTCGCAGACTGAAACCCTATCTAACACCTAATATTATTAAAACCCTGTACTGCACAATGATACTTCCTCACATCACCTACTGCAATGCTATCTGGACTAATACATCTCAAGCTAGACTAAAAAAACTAAAATCTCTGCAAAAGCAATCTATTAAACTATTTTCACAAACAGCAGGTGGCCAGGATATCTTTAAATCTGAAAAGGTCTTAAAACTTGAGGACATAGGAGGGCTCCAACTATACACAATCTTAAGGGACTTCCACAATGGCAACTTACCCTCATCCTTATCTAACATTTTTATGCTCAATACACAATTGCATCCTCACAACACAAGAACAAGAGATAACCTCCATTCAACACACCACCAAACAAAAGCAGCACAACAAAAACCCTCATACAAAGCAATTCAGTTATGGAATAATACAGACACAAGCACACGCACAGACATCATAAAGCTACAGTACTTTAAGCAGAATATCAAAAAGAAGATTATAGAAACCTACTAGACTCTGGAAAACACACACCATCATGGCATGCTATTCTCATACTTGCACCCAGTCACCAGAACAAATAATAATAATAATAATAATAATAATAATATTAATAATAATAAGAATATCTGTCATAATGGTAACTACCAAACAACTAACTCTACCATCACAGCCTAAAAAATACTTTGTCATTGATAATAAGAATATGTAATATAGAATTATTAACTTAAGCAAGATAAGCACACATCCCTCTGTCATGTCTTTCCCTGTAAAAATGTAAATTGTCATACGTCTATTAACTGTTGGACTGCTGGAAGCGGACAATAACTCCAATTGGCAATGACTCTGGATTGGCTGAGTATTCTAGAAAAATTTGACTGAAAGTTGCTTGTGGCTTAGCCACCGACAACGTTTGGTCAAATTGTTTTAGAGGTACTCAGCATACCCTGAGTTAGGCTCCATGGAAAATGTAGACTGCAGAGGCTTGGCAGCGAGACAGTTAACTATATGTATATATAGGACTATAACATGTTAACCGTATGTATTCAGTATTCTCATGTCCTATACTGTTGTTGTTATATGTTATATGTTATATGTAGGGGTCCACCGCCACATAGGCTCTGCCTTTGGTGGACTACCTGTTGTGAAACTGTAAATGTATATTCTATATCAAAATAAATAATCTTGAACTTGAACTTGAACTTGGGTGCAAGTATGAGACTAGCATGCCATGATGGTGAGTGTTTTCCAGAGTCTAGTAGGGTTCTATAATCTTCTTTTTGATATTCTGCTTAAAAGTTAAAGTACTGTAGCTTTCTGATGTCTGTGCGTGTGCTTGTGTCTGTATTATTATTAACTAAACAAAGTACAAGCACTAGTAATACAATACTAACACAACTCCAGAGGCAATAACAAGCCAAGGGGTTATCATTATGCCTAGTAGTAGTAAAATGATGATATGATGATGATGATGATGATTGGTGGTGGTGCGAAACAACACACGGCGAACGTGCATAGGGGCGAATACATCCGGATTCCTAATTACCGGTGTTGATGTCATCTTGAGATTCTTCTTGTAAAATCGTGCAGTTTCTGATTTATGCAATAAACATGGTTATCACTTAGCACATAAATAATTGCCACGAATACATATTGGAATTTTGACAGCTGGTAAGCGGCAGAAAGTTAAACTGAAAAGTCACTAGATATCTCAATCCGAAACCGTTGGCTCGGTTGGCAAAACCGTGTGTGCCGCACATGCTTGGAATTCCAATCCAAAGGAGACAAACGATTCCCCGTTCAGGCATGTGATCAAGGCGTAGAAACCTGCGCCATTCCATACGTCAATCACATGACACGTCTTTCGGAGGGGAGGTAAAGCCGTCGGACCCGTCTCGTGTGGTGTCTGTGCCATGGGGGACGTAAAAGAACTCACGCTGAGTGTCAGGCCCTGTATCGGGAGCTCAGTCGTGAATACGCTCTGATAGTGTAAATAGTAGATGTCGGATGTCAGCCCTGTCATCAGTATATCCAAGATGCCATAACTGAAGCCTGTAAGACGCCTATTTAAAGGCGGATGGTACAGATGTGAGCAGACTGGGCTTCACTGTGCGGCATAGTTGGCAGCCTGCTCTAACCAACCGCTGTCGGTGGCTCCCTGGTTTACTGTCTAGACTGTCTGTAAATACGTTACAAATAATTGTAGAAACACCCCAAGGGGTGCGGATATATGACCAGGATCCTCACTGAGCAGTGACGCTGTCAGTCTGGTCGGTGCTCCTATATACAGGAGGAAATTACGAAACACAATACAATGCCTATTGTGTTGGCGAGCACCTTACACATACATCTATACAAATAAATTAAACAGGACAGTAGCATACAAACACAGGACGTAGACAAGTTAAAAAAATTAATACAGGTCTAAGTAGTAGTAGTTGTAGTGGTGATTTTACATTACAACACAACATTTATATTTTTGGTTGACTTTGGTTATACAGTACATCTCGGGAATAACCAGTTCATCTCAATAGTAAAATAGAAACGTTCTGTTGAATGTGTTGAATATAATTGAATTGGAAGCCACTGTTGCCATAGGCAGCAATGTCATCCAATCCACCCACATTCAAAACATACAAGAGAACATTTCTCACACTGATTTTTAAACTTATTCTAACAATAAGGTACTGTTTTTGTTTAGAAGTATGTCAGGTCATCCCCGAGCTGTGCTGTATGTGTGCAGTTGATAAGATGTTTACAGGATGCTGGCTAGTGGGGAGCATCCTTGGGCAAGGGTGGGGAGGGAGGGGAGGAGCACAGTGTTCATTCTCCTGCTCATCCAGTAGCTTGGTTTTATGGTTCCTGAATATGAAAATTTGATAGTTGTTAGCAGTTGAAAGCATCCAGTCGTAGTGGGTGGATTCGAGTGGGAAGGTAGTAGTAGTAGTAGTAGTAGTAGTAGTAGTAGTAGTAGTAGTAGCAGTAGTAGTAGCAGCAGCAGCAGCAGCAGCAGCAGCAGCAGCAGCAGCAATAGTAGTAGTAGTAGTAGTAGTAGTAGTAGTAGTAGTAGTAGTAGTAGTAGTAGTTGTAGTAGTAGTAGTAGTAGTAGTAGTAGTAGTAGTAGTAGTAGTAGTAGTAGTAGTAGTAGTAGTAGTAGTAGTAGTAGTAGTAGTAGTAGTAGTAGTAGTAGTAGTAGTAGTGGTAGTAGTAGCACTAATACGTGTTAATTAAGTAATCCTTTATTACTTTCTTGAATGATTTTGTTGTCAGTATTTTGTCTCGGGTTTCCTGTTTAGTGTTATTCCATAATTGAGTGGCTGTAATTGATATTCTGTGTTTTTCCATGTCTGTGCGTGTGTATTTCTCATGTAGTTTGTGTCTGCTTCTAGTGTTATGTTGGTGGATGTTAATATTGTTCACAAAGAAGGGGGCTATGAATTTGGGTAGGGTGTTGTGATGGAAATTTTTCACAATAGTTAACATTTGGGATTTACCTATGTCAATAGGTTTGAGTAGTTTTTCTTCTTTAAACATATCTTGGCCTTGTGCTGGTGGAGAAAATAATTTAATTGGAGGCTTTGAATTTAAGATATTTTGTTTTTATAGGTGTTAGTCCAAACGGCATTGCAGTATGTGAGGTGTGGAAGGATTAAGGTGCTGTACAGTGTTTTAACTGTGTCATGCGTCATATATGGTTTTAATCTTTGGATGACACCTATTCCTCTTGCTACTTTCACAGTAACTGTCTCAATTTGTTTGACCCAGGTCAGATTTTTATCTAAATATACTTCTAGAAACTTTGCGTATGGGGCCTCTTCAATTTCTTTTTTGTTGATATAAATTTTCGGAATCTCCTTATTTATATGTTCTCTAGATTTTGAAAATAACATATAGTTTGTTTTATCCACATTTAATGACAGCTTATTTAACGAAAACCAGTTAGTAATTTCTTCCATTTCCTCATTTACGTTTTTGTATAAAGTAATTATATCTTCGTCAGAGCAAAAGGCATTGTTGTCATCAGCAAACAGTATTAGTGACATGTGTTTGCATACATTGGGCAGATCATTCATATACAAGAGGAACAGAAGAGGGCTATGGCTGAGGAACACGACAAGTTAGTCTCCTATTTTCAGAGCAGGTTGCATTAAATTGCACGAATTGTGTTCTCTCATTTAGGTAGCTTTGAAACCAGTTGAGTGCACTTCCTCGGATTCCATAGTAGGCAAGTTTTCTAGTAAAATATGGTGGTTGATCATGTCAAAAGCTTTCGAAAGGTCTAAGAAAATGCCTATTATGTGGTTTTTCTTTTCAATTGAATCAATTATTTTTTCTGTCATTTCAATTAGTGCTAGCATTGTTGAATGTTTTTCACGAAACCCGTATTGTGATGTATACAGGATTGACTTTTTGTCTAAATAGCTAATAAGGCGATTATACATAAGTTGTTCCATTAATTTGGAGAGGAGTGGAAGTATTGAGACAGGTCTATAGTTTGTGAAGTTAGATGAATCCTTTGCTTTGTATACACCTGTGCAAAAGTTAAGCACCAGCAAAAACAATAGAACGTAGAAACATGATGGTACAACTAGGCTGCCATACTTTTTGTCCCCGCATTAGCTGACATAATTCCAAGTACGAAATGCACATGCATGCATGACTTCACGCCGGGAAACAGCACACGTGTTCAGTTATGTAAAAGTCCAGTTTGAGGTGTAGAACATTACATACAGATTTAGGCGACAAGATTAGGAATTTTGTGTTCATGACCGTGGTTTATTTGTACAGAGAGAATTAGCTCTTGATTGTGAACCGCTATGGCAAGACGAAGGTTAAGTGATCGTGTGAAATGGCAAATCATAGGCATGCATACCACTGGTATGTCATGCAGAGAGATTGGCAGACAGCTGAACATTAACCATACTGTAATCAGTCGTTTGATTGCAAAACATGGGCAAACTAACGAGGTGAAGGACAGGCCTAGATCTGGAAGACCGAAGAAGACTACTGCCCGTGATGATCGAGCCCTAGTACGCCTTGTTAGGAGATCTCCATTCACCAACAGCAGAGTGCTCAGCCAGCAATGGGAAACGCGCAATAGAGTGTCAATGTCTACCGTCAAAAGGAGACTGTATGCTGCTGGCATGAAAGCTAGGAGACATGTCAGACGTCCTCTCCTCACTGCACACCACAAAGAGGAGCGTCTGAGGTGGTGCAACGAAAGAAGACACTGGAACATGAGATCCTGGAGACGGGTACACTGGTCCGATGAAAGTCGGTTCCTGCTTCATGCCACAGATGGTCGAACTCGTGTATGGAGGTCCAGACGCACGGCGTACGACCAACGTAACATCATGGAAGAAGTTCCATTTGGTGGAGGTTCCGTTATGATATGGGGTGCATCTCATTTGATTGTAAGCTGGATCTGTTGACTGTACCTGGAACACTAAATGGACAAAGATATCAAGATTCCATACTGCATAGAGTTGTGGTCCCTCATTTTGTAAATCATGCACCTGGAACCCACCCTATATTCATGGATGACAACGCCCGACCACATCGTGCTAGAGCTGTGCATGAATACCTCCACCAGAATGCCATCGAAACCCTACCATGGCCAGCAAGGAGCCCTGACATGAACCCTATTGAGCATATCTGGGACATTCTGGGAAACATGGTGAGAAGGAGGGATCCTCCTGTGCAGAACCTACAGGAATTAACAGACGCACTCCATCTTGAATGGCAACGAATACCACAATGGCGTATCAGTCGGTTGGTGACCAGCATGAGACATCGTGTCCAGGCCGTCATCCAGGCACAAGGTGGATATACCCGGTATTAATAATGACAGTCTCAAACTCGTGCACAGATGTTAAACTTCGTTTTCAGACACCATTAATGACAATCTAGCCACGTGTGTCAACTGTAGGGCAATAGTTGTCAGTTGTGTCAACGTAACCATATTCAGGCCTCGTTTTCAAGTTCAAACAAAAACATACAGTGTTTCCCCACCATCATAATCAGCATTCCTCTAGTTGCATTATTACCTCTTGCACTAAGATGGATGGGTACATAAATGTTTATGCTATTGCTTTCTTCATAGCACATGAATATACCCTCGCATGTGCGTAAAAATAGGGTGGTGCTTAACTTTTGCATAGGTGTATATATAGGTGTTACTCGTGCAGCTTTTAGTTTTGATGGAAAGATGCCTTGCGTGATAGATAGATTACAAATGTGGTTGAGGGGTATTAGTAGGTCTAAGGCGCAGTGTTTGAAAATACCCCACTTAAATCCATCGAGGCCAGCACTTTTTGCAGGGTTTAGTTTGTTAAGAATGTTAGAAATTTCTTCATTGCTGACTGGGTTAGCGAAAAAAGAGGATTGATAGTTGCCTGTGAGGTAATCACTTTATTTGATTTTATCTGAAAGTGTTGGACCTATATTAACAAAATAATCATTGAATCCTGTTGCAATTTCAATGTCATCGGTTATGAATTTGTTGTTATAAAGAAACTGTGTTTGTTGTGCTTTACCATTGTTTTTTTATTCAAAAATGATTTAATTATTTTCCATGTTTCATCTATGTCATTCTTACATTGTTCAAATTTGTTGTGGTAATAGGCTTTTTTGGCTGTTCTTATTATTTGGTCCAACTTGTTTCTATATTTCTTAAATTTCAGTTCGTTATGCTTTGTTTGACGTTTGATAAATGTCAAATAAAGTTAATGTTTTTTTATGACAGGCAGCTATTAGTCCAGTTGTTAACCATGGTTTAGTCGGGTTGTGTTTGAATTTGTTCTTTTCCTTCATGGGAAAGCTGTCTTCGAAAACTCTGGTGCAAATGTCGTGGAACTTAGTGTAGGCATTCTCACAGCACTGTATGTCTGTAACTGTATGCCAATCTACCTCAGACATGTTTCTTTTAAATTTTTCAATACTGACCTGATTTATTTCTCTGAGCTTAATTTTTTTCATATTTAAATGGTTTCATGCAGGTCTGCCGTCTTTCAAGAAGAAAAATTGGTAGGTGATCTGATGTGTCTGTTAAGAGAATTCCTACTTCTATTTTATTACTGAAATTAATGTTATTGCTGAATATATTATCAATAATTGTGGCCGAAACATCACCTATTCTAGTCGGTGTAGTTATGGTTGGATAGAATGAATGAGCATTAAGTAAGTTTGTAAAATTTTGCATGTGAAAGCAAGCTTGTCTCATCAGGTCAATATTGTAGTCACCCATGAGGTAGACTGTTTTGTTTTCCTTCTAAAGTTTCCAAAGTTTTTCCTAGTATTTCAATTAGACGTTCCTTATCGCGTTTTGGTGATTTATAAATTGTACCTATAATTCTATTTTTGCCCTTCGGTTTTTGGATTTCGATAAACATTATTTGAATATATTCTTCTATATGAGAAAGATCATCACGCTCAATAAATTGGATATTTTCTTTAATATACATGCCTACACCACCTCCTCTGCCTGTGCTTTTGTGCTTTTCAACAAATGTATAGCTCTTTATATTTATGAGATTATTAGGTGAATTTGCATGTATAAATGTCTCAGTAATTCTAATAATTCCAAATTCATGTGCACTCATATCTAGGAGACGCTGTAATTTGTCGATGTTTTTCATGAGAGATTGCATATTAATGAATGGAAGTGAAAATGATATGTGTTCTTTGTTTTCTGTTAAGTTGTCATTGAATGTATTTGGAAGGATATAGTCGCAAGTCGGTGCAGATATATTTAAGTCATTTCTAGTGTCATCATGGCTAAGTTTAGGTAGATAACAGTGCTCTTTGGTTGTTCTTGAGAGGCTTTCTACAGGATGAGCAAGGGAACTTAGCAGGCATGGGTCGGGTTAGTGGGAATAGGAACAGGGAAGGAACAAAGGGATGGAAGTAGTGAGGAGAGGAAGGTAAGAAGGCCTATCAGCCTGTTATGACAGGTTATGACAGGTTGTTTGGGTATTTAAATTTTTATCTGAGGGTATTAATTAGTTTACCATTTTTAATAGTTGCTCTGATACCAATCAGGTTTTATATCGACTGCGAGGTAATCATAGTATAACGGTTGAGTCTTCCATAACTTATCCAGCCTAGATTCAAAAGATAATATTGTTTGGGCTTCAACTACGTGTTGTGGTAGGCTATTCCATAAGTCTGTAACTCGATGTTTGAAAGAGTATTTTTGCAAGTCGAGTCTTGCTCTTGGTTTGTATAACTTTAGACTATGACCCCTAGTTATAAGATTTTCTCTTAACTGAAAAAATTCACAGATTTCTGGGTCATATTTTTAGTTAGGATTTTGTAGGTCTCTATCATATCCCCCCTTTTTCTTCGATATGCCTAAGTTGGTAAATCGAGTATTTTAAGTCTGGCTTCATAGCTTAAGTATGATAGGCCTGGTACTACTTTAGTTGCGCGCCGCTGTACATTTTCTAGAAGGTCTATATGTTTTCTATAATGAGGACTCCATGCCTGGTTTGCATATTCGACATGAGGTCTTACCAATGATGTGTAAAGTGTTTTGAACAATTTTATGTCTAAATGCACAAATGTGCGCGGGATAATTCCCATGATTACGTTTGCTTTGTTGACTTTATCAACAATATGTTTTTCAAAGGTCACCTTATCATCAATGATAACACCAGTATCTATTTCAGTGTTAGTGAATTCTATAGGGGTATCATCTTTTAGTAATCTGTAATTGTACTCTTCTAAGGATGATTTACCAATTCGCATGCATTTACATTTCTCTGCATTGAATTTTAAGAGCCAGTTATCTGACCATTCCCCTAACAAATATATATCTGATTACATTTTTAATCTATCTGATGTGGAGTTTATTTCCTGAAACAACTTTGTGTCGTCTGCATATAAATATACGTCGCTGCCATTTTTTTATACAATTGGGTAGGTCATTTATATACAAAATAAAGAGAATAGGTCCCAATACAGAGCACTGGGGGATTCCACTATATACAGGTTTCCATTCTGAGTGGTCTTCGTTAATTATGACTCTTTGTCTGCGGTCTGATAGAAATGATTTAATCCAATTCACAATTTTAGGCCCTATATTGTATTGTGTTAATTTGTGAACAAGTCTCCCATGAGGCACCTTATCAAAGGCCTTTAACAAGTCAAAATAAGCGATGTCAACAGTCCCTCCCCCATCGAGAATTTGTGTCCATTTGTCTATAACATGTAATAGCTGTAATAAAGTAATTGATCTACCTGGGATGAAACCAAATTGATTTTTACTTAACAATCGGTTCTCCTTCATATGTATCATTTTACTATCTCTTATAATACTTTCTAACAGTTTACATACTATGCTAGTTAAACTTATAGGTCTATAGTTTCCCACATACTTTTTGTCTCCTTTCTTGAATATGGGGCTTATATTGGCGTGTTTCCACTGTGTAGGCAGGGTACCAGTACTCAACGAGCTCCGAAAAAGTATCAGTAAAGGTTTTTACTAAAATATCTTTAAGTTCTTTTAAAATACGTGGATGTATCATGTCGGGTCCAGGGGATTTTGAAATTTTCAGGTTCTCCATATATTTCTTGATGATCTCTGTATTGATAGTTACTGAATTTATTTCTGGGCAAGACACGTACTCAATTTCTGGTAATACGCCATCAGGTTCTATGATAAATACAGATGAGAAAAAATTTGATAAAGCCTCAGCTTTGTCTACATCCGTAGAAGTAAAGTGCTTATGGTTATTGTCGGTGTATAAGTTTGGAATTGCCTGTTTGGTTTTTGTCTTGGATCTTACATAAGTCCAAAACCTTTTGGGATTGTCCTTAATATTTACGGCTATTTTTTGCTCATGTAATTTTACAGTCTTTCTGGTTTCTCTGCGGATCTGATTTCTTACCCTGTTATATTCTGTTTTCGTTACAACAACACCTGTCATCCTGTATTTTGCCCAGAGCCTTCGCTTGCCTTGTATCAAATTTAGTAGTTTACGTTTAAAAGGGAGCATCTGCTTTTTATTATTCTTTTTAAACCGCTGCTTAATAATGGCCTTAGGTACACATTCTTTACTGCTGTTCTTAATTTGTTTGTAAAAATATCCCATTGTATCTCTATATCGCGATCTTTCAAGATGATGTCCCAATAAATGTCTAGAATACTTTTAATTTGCTCATAATTTGCCTTATTATAAATATATCTTGCTTTGGGCCCAACTGAGTTTAGCAAATGTGCATAGAAATCTACTGTTATGACTGAGTGGTCACTTTTACCTAGAGGTCCATCTATGTCAAGTTTCCCTATCATACCTTCTTCATTTGTAAATATTAAGTCTAAACATGTTGGCTTGTTAGTACCCCTGCCTCAAGTTTGTTCTGTTACATGCTGATATAAAAAAGAATCCCTTATGGTCTCTATAAAATCCAATTCAGGATCCCCTTCGCCACCATTGGTTGAATATTGTGTCCAATCTATGCCTGGGAAATTAAAGTCCCCCATGATAATTATATGTGCATGTTAGTTACTTGTTCCAGAAGTAATTGCAGATTTCCGTTATTTTCTATAGTTGAGCTGGGGCTACGATAAATAAATGTGATTAATAATCTGTCTGTGTTATTTAATTTAATTTCCATACACAAAAATTCAGTAAAATATATGTTAATGTCTATTGGTATATATCTTAAGAATGAAAGTATATACACCATCAGTCCCCTGCCCATACTGTCCTTGGTAATGTTTAAGGGCAGTATATCATATCCATCTAAATTGTATTCGGAAATCTGTCTTTCATGTCTAAAATATTTTGGTTTAACTTCTGAAAATGCTAATACCCAAGGTTTATCCTCCATGATGTTTAATCTTTGTTTAAGTTCAATTAATTTTTCTGCACTGAATGTATCAACATTTGAAAACAAAACTTTAAAGCCATTACCATTTGCGGTTACATATTGTTTGTTTTTTGTGCATTTTTGTGCGTTGATAATATGTAATCTATTTATGTCATCTTTTGTGTTATTTACAAGCACACTTTTCATATAACATTCGTCCCTTAAAAGATAGAATCTGTTATTTAGTATTGTTTGTTCTGGTAGTAATGTTTGTTTTGATTGTATGGTTGACTGCTTGGACTCCTCCCTAATCTCCCCCCAGGAGATCCATCAACTTTTTCAGAGTTATGATGGTTTTGTGACATGCCTAACGATATGCACAAGTAAGTTAATATATTTTGGGACATTACATTTAGTCCTTGCGTGTTTGGATGTATGTAATCAAAGAAAAGATCTTGATATGCATAGCCATCTGGACTGCTGAATAGTTGAGAATGGTCAATAAATACCACACCATGACAATCTGCTAATGAGTATAGCCTCTCATTAAATTCTTGGACCAGGCCATTTTCATAATTGTAATAAGGCCTAGGTAGTAAGGCGGACACAAATATGGCTGTATTAGGTGCAGTTGATTGCATATCCTTAATCATGGAATCATAATCGCTTATCATTCCATCCACCGTTCGTCTTCCAATCTCATTACTACCTACATGTAGTACAAGGGCATCATACTTCTTGAGCAATATACATTTATCCAACTGATATTGAACCTCCTTGATACGTGCTCCACTGTAGGATCTTACATCAACATTTCTCTCTTCATTTGACATGTATCGTCCGCTAAATTTGCAGAGGGTTGAACTCCCTATCAATAAAATAGAATGTTTATCTTGTATCTGTTGGTTAGGTATGTTAGAGTATGGTGTATTTCCATTAACCTTTTCATGTTGTGCGGTATTTACACGCCTACTGTTCTGCATGAGTTGTTGATTAGTCATGCTAGTTGTATGTATTTTGTTTTGCACAGCTGTCCTAGGTCTGGCCACAGCATCTGCATAGCTGCCAATCCTACCCATGTTTTGGTTGATATGTGTTTGTTTCGTGGCGCCAATTTGATTGATGACTGTTTCACATTGATGAGAAATTGATTGACTGTAGCTAGGCTGTGTAGGGGTACTCATAGCTGATGGATTGCTAGGATTTCTCATTGTGCTTTTAGAAATAGTAGGGTTAACAGGTGGCCTCAGGGGATTGCTGACCTGTTGTGTACTGGCTTGTTTACCTACAATCACTGGTACACTGTTTTGCAGATTGCATTTCTCACCCTTACGATCGATCTATATTTCGTTGAACTGACATTGTAAGGCAAAATATCCCTCCTTTATTGCTTTTATTTCCTCATAACAGCCTGTCTTTATTTCTGTTATTTCGTTTAGCAATGATCTCAGTATACTACCATTTGTACTCATTTCGGGGTCGCTATCTGTTGCATTATGTCTAGAGAAAGTGTCCTTCGATAAGCCAATGTGACTGCATATAGAAACGCCAGTACTAAGACTGGGCTTGTGTGATGATGCATTCACATTAGTACTAGTTAGATTCCCACTAGTTGTGATTTGTTCAATAACATCAGCGTTGCTATATGGTGTGACATCAGTTAGAACTACAATATTTGTATTGTGCTCAATAATGTCAGTGTTACTGATCGCCGACTGGAGCGAAATTGCTAATGCCTGATTTGTTTCTGACTGTTCATTTAGGTTTCTGTTTGTGTCATAAATTGTGTCTTCAGGTAAATCACACTTGTACTCGCAGTCATATACAGACTTATGCCATTTTAAAAACTCGTTAATCTGCTTTGATATTACTGTGCATGCGATACATGAGTATCTACGCTTGGATGTAGCTAATGCTGAGAGCATGTAGATTGGCAACTGTGTGCATGTATAGTGTGTCCAATTTCTGCATTCATAGCATGGTCTAATATAATTGTTATTAGGGTTTCCACACCCACAACCATTTGCTGGGGCGGTTTCAGATGTTTTATCCTCGGTGGCATTTTCGGGTGTGTTTTCAAACCATTTAACGTCACTGGCATTTATGGAGGCAGATTTAACTGTAGCATCATTGTGTATGTCAGCTACAGTTAGAATGGTACTAGGTGGGGGGGGGGCTTACTTGGCTGGTTTTATCTACTTGACTGATGGTCATAGTGCTCAGTGTTGCTGAGAGTGAGATTAGGATAGGAGACGTATTACTATTTGTTACTGAATCATTAGTTTGGATAGAGGTTGTGTTAGTAATACAGGAGGTTAGATTCTCGCTTCGTGTCACTGGATCGCTTGGTGGAGGAGATGGCAAAATAGAAATACATGTTTTGCTTGTTATGGTTGTTTCTTTGGGAACCTTCTGTCCTACTAGTGTGCCCTTAGGTCTATACTGTGGAAATCTGACATAGAAGCAGGCATCCCAAAGAAAGTAATCACAATGTCTATTTTTAACAGTATGGTGTGATTTACCACAGTCGTTACATGCAGTCATTTCTGAGTGTCTAAAGTGCAAGACGCCACAAAAACAAAGAGACTCCTACTGGTTAGTTGAGTTGAGAGTTAATTTCTCTGTCTCTCGGCTACGTGGGGAAAGCATTGACAGGGGGAACTCTAAAGTAATGATAGTATTCTAGTGACTTACTGGATATCTGGTTAATTTATCATAATAAAAAAACCCAAAACTAACAATTATTATTATTTTTTTTTTTTTCTAATTTTAAGATGAAAGTTCAGCTTTAATTCTTTTTCGCACGGCAGCTAGATTATTGCTAGGACAGTATATATATATATATATATATATATATATATATATATATATATATATATATATATATATATATATATATATATATATATATATATATATATATATATATATATATATATATATATACACCTCCCCTGTTTCTTAGGATACTCGTTAGTTAGTGTCATTGCCAATGTAGAACACACTGCGAAAACATTATTATTATTTCTCTTTATGTCTTTTAGGATATATCGGTGACAGACGAGATTCGCATCTCCACTTGTGCAAGATATTGGAATCTGCCACGCCCTTGCAGGAAGGACATTTACGGTGGATATTCGTCTCTCTAATCCTCACCATAACGACAGGCCAATTGGAATAATCTGCCTGTGTGAAAAGGTAACCATCGTCCTGTGATGTTTTATGTGGTTACTGAGCAAGTCATCCGGATTCTCACTGAGCTCGGATGTCTTGCAATGTAACATGTATGCTCACTATACCCAAAGATAGGTAGGGTTCCCACCATTTGCGGCCTAAAATAGTTTGTGTCTCTAAAACCTAAAATGGTAGGTTAGGCATAGAAGAAGGCCCACATAAATAAAAGCGGTACCCACTAAATCAGCATCTTGGAACTACATAAGATGGTGACTTGGGAATCCTTCGGGAATCGCTCGTCTCATCTTCACGTAAAACAGCACGCAACACTTTTAGTTATAGTTTCACCAGGATGGTCTTTTCTTTACAGCACTTTTGATTGAATACAGAGTGGCCCTTTTTGGCTCTCTCTGTCCCTCCGCTTCGACGGTGGCAGCATTTTCCTGTGATGGAGGCTCGTGCGAGGCACTGCCTCTCACAAGGATCCAGTGACGGTAGCCCGCGCAAGGCTACTACTTCTCACCTAAAGACACAGCATCAGAAGTAATGCCCACCTGAGGCACAACGCCTCTCGCCACTCAGGATTTTCTCTTCTTTCCTTTTCCTTTTCAGCATAGAGGCATACTAGCTTATATTAAGTTAATTAGTGATATCGTATGCAGGAGCCTCCTTTACAGGGGTACCTCTGCGAACCTGCGAGTCTGTGTGGTACCTCCGGTGACTCCACGTTTATAGGTTCATCAGGCTGTCTCTATGTTATGTATTATTCAAATATCATTGTATCATACAAACTTATACGGTTTGTTTAAATATACTTAATTACTTTTAGTTACTTTAGGTCACCCTTCAAAATCTTGTAAGTCCATAGATCACGAAATTGCTATAGACAGGCATACCGGTGACACAAATTCATGGGCTGACACTGTACAATTTAATGTTAGTGCCGATGGTCGCACGGCCCCACCAGAACGATTGAGTTCTACCATCCTTAGGAGCCGGTCTTTGTTTCACGCTGGTCAGCGTCGTACGGAGTCTGTAACCCCAAGACCGGGAGCTAACCTGCATCACCATTCATCAAGCACAAGTGGCGCGACATACCCCTCAGAACGACCTGATATAACCCGGCGAGCTACAAGTGACGCCAGATGTGGGGCTCAAAGAACAACAACATTGCGCAGTGAACTCACGCCCACACCATACAGCGAGCTGGAATCTCTTTCTCCATTCAGTGAAGACCCCCTCGATCAAGAGGTAGCCTCATACGATGGACGAAATGCTTGCGTGCTCACCGACTAATTCCAAAATTCCAGCGGTGTGGAATCACCAGCACCGCATCTACAACAGTTCTCGCCCATTAGTGAGGGGACATTCCGCAATGCTTCACAAGTGGGAACTGAATTTCGCACACTTTCAGACATCCGCGATATGCCAACACCATCAGGGCCGGACCATGGACGTTCTTGACAAAGACCCGTATACAGGCAAACTTACTATCCTTCTCACCACTACTATTCACCCTCGTCATCAATAGGTGATATGTGGCAGGGTAATAATAATAATAATAATAATAATAATAATAATAATAATAATAATAATAACAATAATAATAATAATAATAATAATAATAATAATAATCCCTATAATGTACAACCTCCCGCAGTGTCCCCCTCAAATGTAGCACCTTATTTTCAGAGGACATCACGTCACCAATGGGAGGAATCAGCACCTCCGTTCCACAGATACATCAGTCACGCCACATACCGCACCCGTCAGCTCACCAGGCCAAAAGTCTGTTGTTGAGGTGTAGTCTGTTGCAGAAGCGAGAGATAGAAATATATATGTTATATCAAGATCTTTATAATGTCCCGTATTTGTGCGAGTTCTTTAACATGCGTCTTGGTATGTGTCTGTAATAGGTAGTTCTCAACCCGTGTTGATTACAGACTGGAATGCAAGGAAGATAATTTTTGAATTCTCTTTAATTTTACTGTCAGATTTTTGATGCCGCTTTACCGGCCCGTGCGCTAATGATTTGTAGCATGGTAGAGCAGTTGTGTTCTTAATAAAAAATTTAACAGTAAAGTTGCAAGTAATTTTGATGTGTGGTTTAAACAGTTCTATTCATGTGGTAGATCAACGTTACTGATCCCGTCAAGATAGCTGTGTTTTCCAAGCGGGAGGGCTGGTCAAGCATTCTCCTCAATGGGTAGAACTAGCACCGTCCCGGCCTAGACCAAACACATTAGTACCATTTAATAATGGTTAAATTACAGTACAACTCGCAAAAATGTGTGGCACAGTTTATTATAATTAACAATGCCGTCGTTCGGAGATTGTGAATACAGTCAACCTGAGTGTCTGTATTTCTGTCATGTTGGTGGTTTGAATCTGATAACCGTGACTTGTTCTCTGTGGATGGTACTTGCGCTGTGGTGAAGGTGACGTATTTATGGCCGCCAGGTGCGGGATGGGGGAGGGAGAGGCGGCGTGAATGTCAACTTTATCGAACCCTGAGGGTATTTCATTCTGTAATGGCCGAGCCCGTGGGCAGGACAGAGTTACTTTAGAGCATAGATGACCTGTCGGATGCTGTCGTAACTTTGATCAATCCATCGTCGAATTCAACCTTTCGGTAGCAAAATCTTACTCGTGACTGACGACAATGCGGGCATCCTGCTCTTTTAATAATATCGACTGTTTTTATGTGTAGATGAAGTGTGTAGTTTAGCTGTTTCCGTACGACGTCGGGAAAAAGGGAACATGGAGGAACGCTGGACAAACGTCCTCCCGTGACGCGTCCTGTAGATGGCTGTAGTGCATTCCTGATATCCATATGATCAGTTCTCCCGTAACTGGATAAGAAGGTGTGCACGGGAGATTTGTTGGCTGCTGTCTGTTGATGATAATGTTATAAGTGAAGATGGCGTATTCCAGTTTTCCACGCTGGTGAACGCCAAGTCTGTTGTTATTTGCGAGAGGTGTAGTCTGCGGGAGATATTATTTCTCCCGCAATTTGTGTGGGAGGAATTTGTTGCGGAAATATTTATGTCTCTACCGGTAATTAATTAAGACCAGTAGGTGCTGCTAAATGCTGTTGTTGCCGATTTTGAATGTCTCTGTTATGCTGAGTATAACCGAGCAAGTATGTGATGTATGCGCAATGATCAATTGACGCATCCAGTCTTGAAGGCAGGTATGTTCTTGCAGGTGTTGACGTTCTGTCTGTTGTGTGGTGTTCTGACTGCTCACGGAGGAGTATGGTAGGCCATTTGGCTGGGGTGGCCTTTGGATAGGGGGATGTGGTCATCTCCCGTTACACGATGGTTGGTGTCCTGTCGTAATTTTTAGACACTGGGAAAATTCGAGCCGAGAGTCTGCTGAACAGGCTGCTTCCCTGCCCACCACGGGGGTAGTGGTCGTCGGTGCGGTGCGGGATGCCACCTCTGAAGATTGACGATCAACAGATGATGAGTGGAGTGTGAAATGGACTGGGCTGGTGATGTCCGAACTTGGTGTATAGACGAGGGATGCCAGTTGGATTTGGGGTGGTGGTGCGCTCATGGATATGGGACGCGCTTGGATGGGAATTGGTTTGGCATTTTCGGGAGGTGGTCGGTACACCTTGTATGGTTCTGCGGTTCTAGACACGCCAAGACTTCATCCAGCCTCTTCACTTTCATGCTATTCACAACATGTTCCACCCCACAGGAAGCATGGCTTGGGTCAGCCTCAGCTTCCGCTTGTGGTAACTCTATGATGGTGGGCATAGAATGAAGTGGGTGGGAATGGGAAGAGATCGGAGGAACAACCTTCCCATCCGGTCCCTTGGATAAAACAAAAACAAAATTCTTCAGATACGACTTTCCAGATCGAGTAGACCCATGCTGAGGAGGGAGAGGGCGAGTACGTATCTTGTCATCGTCATCAGCATTAGCCGCTTGTTCATCCACATTCTGGCTTGTTAGAACTGGGGCTGAACTAGCACCGCAGTGCTCTGCGCTAACTGGGGGAATACTAATTTCCGTAGAAATATTTGTCTGGGTACCGGTGTCATGAGAAATGCCCAGTCCGAGCTCTGGTGCTGGGTCATCACTGACACAAGGTTTAAGTCGATTGAAGTGGATGACTGAGGTCAGGACATCCGGAGGCACGGATACGGTAGGTCACCTCCGACGTCTTACCTACTACCACATAGGGGCCTTTCCACTGGTAACTCAGTTTACTTGCCATGTTTGCAGACCATCGTGCATCGTGTACCCAAACCATTCATTCTGCTTCATATGGATCTCCATGCACCCTCCGGTGGTGCCATGTCGTTTGCCACCGGTGTGCAGTGGATAGTGTTTCTCTCACTAACTCATGGGCTTGTTCTATCCTTTGCCGAAGAGTTCGACATAGAGAGATAGTGAATTTTTCTGCCCTGGTATTCGTGGCAGGGCCAGATCCAAGGGTAAGGCTAATTCATGGCCTAACATTAACCGAGCAGGGGTGTAGCCTATGCTGGAATGTTCGGTAAGCCATGAGTACATACGGGAGCCGAAGGTCCCAATCTCTACAATCAAGGCGTGTTTCCTTGGTAAGCATCTCTATAGACCGCAAGGTTCCGTCCTTTTTGCCTGCTAGCACTATAGGGCTAGCTCATGGAGATGCTGAGGGTTCAATAATACCAGTCCGCAACATGTCGTTCACTTGATGGTGTGCTTCCGCTTACTTGTGAATGGGAAGATGTCATACCGGTTGTCGTACTGTACGATTATTGCCCGTATCCATGGAGTGTCAAACGAGATGAGTTTCTCCAAGATCCATGTCTCCAGTGGAAAATCTATCGCGATACTTATGTAGTAATTTCCGAATTTCTTGTTTCTGTGCTTGCCGTAATCTAATGGTGGCACGTAGATACAAATCGTGTAAATGTTCGGGTAAATCATCAGTCATTTGCGGTGTTGTGTCAGAAAGTGCAGGTGATTCCAATGAGATTATGTCCACTAAATGGCCGCAGCGTACTCCTGGTTCCAGAGTCATGGGATCTGCGGTACCATTGAACACTCTAAAAGGTATTTTTTCCTTATTAGTAGTGTCTACTATCATACGGGGACTTGCGCATTGTGAGGCGATCATATAATCAGTGTCAGGTTCCAGCATGGCGATGTGTGTGTTGCTTCCTAATTGTGGTGCGGTGGCCCATAAGATCTGTTCCTGTCCCAGCTCAACTGTGGCAGTACTTGATAATATTACCGCACACGTATAGTATAATGACGATGCTGGTCCGAGAGGTATTCGTCGGCCGTGTATGTCGAGTTCCTGTTGTCTGCAGTGTATGATGGCTTCGTTGGCACTGAGGAAATCAGAGCCAAGTAGGGCGTCGTTATGGATAGAGGCGATGACAACTCTCTGAATGAATTGCATTTCCTCTATTTGGATAACTAAATTAACTACACCGGCTATGGGTACATCTGCTCCCGTAGCGTCTGTAGGTAAATATTTGTAGGCTTAAGGGGAGGCTTCTTATGAGGTGGGATGCTCTCATATAAGCGCTGGTTAAATACTGTGATAGAAGCACCGGTGTCGACGGTGGCACTGGTAGAAATGCCACTAAACAGACAGGCACATTTGTATATTACTTTGCGTTGTAGCTGCGGAAGAGTTTCCAATGATGCAGTCAACGATAATGGCGCTGGAACAGCATTACTCTGTATATATTCCGACTGTTTCCGTATTGCTTCTTGTAATCTAGTGTCTTGGTGGTGGGGCGTGGTGCTTTAAAAAACGTTGTTTCAGTGGATGTGCTACAACCTACTACTGCCGTTTTACATAGGAAAGAAGGCTTGTCGTGTGCGGAAAAAAGAAGGGGATGTCCTTGCTGCGGATGGGGGAGGCAACTTAGGCACTGACATATGTGAAGCCGTGCTTTTTGGTGTCGGTGTGTAAGTTGCTTTTTGTGGATGATGGGTGGCCATTGAACATTGTTGCGTGAAAGCGCAGTTGAGCCAGGAGATGGATACGGGCACTGAAGTGGCTCATTGTGATTCGGTACTCTTAGGAGTTTGACTGTTTCACTGGTTGCGGCATGTTACGGTCTGGAGCAGGTATTGTAGAGGGAGGTCAGTTAGGACACCGCTCCCTCCAATGTCCTGGCTGACCGCATCCGAAACAGGTGTTCAGTGGTGGTGCGGTGCTTGTGGCGTTTGCTGTCCTAAACTGGGTGGTGGCGAGTTTGGTGCTGAGTGTTGTAACTAAATTAGTGAGTGCGGAGATTTGTTTGTTAATCTCTTCTATCCGCTCTCTCATGTTGCCGTTGTTGTTGTTGTTGTTTCGCCGGTTCCTGCGCCCGGGGGGCCCCATTGGAGTTTCCTTTACAGGCACGCCCCCTTCCTCCATTCGCTTGATTTTGACTGGAATTCTGCACATCCGGTGGTGGTGGTGTCTGTGTGGTCGGTGTCGATGATCTGGGGGGGGGGGGTGAGCACTAGTGGGCGGGGCGATAGCTGCATCCTCTATCTCGTTGATAGGATGGACTTGGCGTCGGTTATTCTTTTCCCGCTCCGGAAAGTTCTCAATGCGAACCGCGGTTGCCATCAATTGGGCCAAACTCCCGTGGTCACCGAGAAACAGTTTTTCTTTCAGGCCGGGTTCACCGCTTAATGCATCGATGAAGGTGTCTAGATGCAAATGAATCACGCCCACCGTATTGGTGCTCGGATAGGCGCAGGTGACTAGCCTCCTAATTCGGCTAGTTAACTAAGGAAGAGTTTCTCCCGCGTGTCATCGGAGATTTTTAAGTTGAAGACGACTGGTGTCTCTGAGGGCTGTGTCGCCAAATCGCTCCGTCAGTGCTCGTTCCAACTGTGTGTAGGTGGGTGTGTACTCAGTTCCCAGATCCGCAAGAACTTGGAGGGTTTTTCCGGAAAGTTTTGCGTGAGATATTCACCCATTTGCCGATCGTCCCAGCGGTTAGTCCGACTTATGATTTCGAACTGTATCTTATAATCGGTCCAGTCATTCTCCCCACTAAACTCGGGAGGGAGGATGACTCGGCCAAGACTGCAGGAAAAATGCAGTGGCTGAAATCCGGGTGGTGCGGGTATCTGGGAAGTTGATGAATGTACTGAAGTTGGTCGTGGTGCAGGTTGTGGTAATGTTCGTGTTTTCCATCGATGCCGATGCCGAGGAGCTAGGACACGTGTACTCCAATTCAATGAGTCCGCCCCATTTGTAGAGCCATAGACCGGCATGGGTCTATGGACGGGAGGCGTATTGTGGTGACGATAGCGCGGTCGTTCTTCACAAGGTGAGGACTGACGTTCCTCATATGGTGGTGGTGCGGTCAGCTAACAGTCATGATGCGTTGCATGACTGATATACCAGCGAAATGGTGGTGCCGATTCCTCCCTATAAAGCCACGGTGTGCCCCGTGAGTATAGCATTGTGCTAGAAGAGGGCGGTGCGGGAGTTTGTCTGTGTTGTGGATTTCATCCGGCCATACAGTTTCCATAGATGACACGGGTGAACGATAGTTGTCTGAAGGGCTGTAGATTTGCCTGTAATCGGGTCTTTGTTGGAGTCGTCCATGATTCGGCCCTATTGGTGTTGGCCTGTCGCGGATATCCGATATGGTTCTGAACTCCGTTCCCACCTGTGAGGCATCGCGAAACGTGCCATCGCTAACAGGCGAAAACAGGTTATAGTGCGGAGTTGTTGATTCAGCTGAATTTCTGGCATAGTCGGTGAGCATGTGTGCTAAGAATCCATCATATGAGGCTACCTCTTGATCGAGGGAGTCAATGGGAGTCGAGGAGATGGTATTGAACTGAGCTCACTATATGGTGTGGGCGTGAGTTTGCTGCGGTTTGTTAATGATGTTCTTCGAGCCCCACATCGGGCACCACTTGTAGCTTGCTGGGTAGTGTCGGGCCGTTCCGACGTAGTATGTCGACCCGCCGCGCCGCAAGTGCATGACGAGTGATGATGCTGGTTGGCATCCAGTCTCGGGGTGATGGACCTTGTACGAGACTGCCCTGTGGGAAACAAAAACCGGCTCCTAAGGCCGGTGGAACTCAATCGTTCTGGTGGGGCTGTGCGACCATCGTCGTGAACATTAAAAACAACTGTCTCATCCCACGCGTTTCTGTCACCAGTATGCCTGTCCATAGTAATTTCGTGATCTATGGACTTACAAGATTTGATTTGGTGACCTAAAAATATAAGTCTATACAATGAGTTCACCTAAACAATTATAAATATGCTCGATAACACTTCAGTAAGAGCATACGAAAATACGAGACATAGAGACAGGTAGATGAACTTTTAAACATGGGGCTCCCAGAGGTACCACACAGACTCGTAGGTCTGCAGAGGTATCCCGGCAAGGGAGGCTCCCGTACCTGAGACTTAACTATTTAACTTAATATATGCTCTTATACCTAAAAGCTGAAAGGAAGAAGGTTATCTCGGACGAAAAGTGATGTGTCTCACGCGGGCACTACTCCTAGTGCAAGTTTTGGGTGAGGAGTATTATCCTGGCATGGACCATCGTCGCTGAATCCTTGCGAGAGGCAAGTGCCTCACGCGGGCCTCCGTCTCTGGAAGGTGTCGCCACTGCTTAATGCGGAAGAAGAATAGCAGGCAAAAATGGGCCTACTCTAATATTTCAATCAAAAATGCTTTAGAAAGAAAAGACCATACCTAGTGAGATTATGACTTTATGGGTGTGTACTGTTTTACGTGAAGACGTGACGGGTGATTCCCGATGGATTCTCTTGTTACTCTCTTATGTAATTGTTGGTTTGCTGTATTAGTAGTTGCCCCTTTATTTCTGCAGGTCTTCTGCTTTGCTTAATTCCTTTTAGTTCTTTTCAGAACAAGAATTATTTTAGGCCGCAACTGGCTGATCTCTACCTAGCTATTAGACGTCGCTGTCACGGAGAACAGATGCCCCAAGATGTCAATACTAGAGACAGCACTCATACGTGTCTAGAGACAGCACTCATACGTGTTACATAGCAGGATCTCCGAACTGGATAAGATTCGGACATCCCGCCCCGCAACCACATAAAACATTTCAAGACATGGGTTACATTTCGCGAAAGCATTATTAGACCATTTCTCTTATCGTTATGGTGGGGGTAAGAGAGACGAATACCCACCGTAAATGACCTTCCTGCAAGGGCATGGCAGATCTAAATATGATGCCCAGACATTTTAACGGAATTCGGTGGGAATACGTATCTCGCTCGTCACCAGGTCCTATGGAACTAACCGTTTTACCTGTCATTAGGTTTATATACATGTTGCCAGTTTTGCACTGCGGTGCGGGAGGATTGTCAGTAAATAAAATAATAATTAATACATGTGTTCACAGTGCTTTCCTACATTGGCTTAAAGTGCTAACTACTAAGTATCCGAAGATACACGGGAATGTGTGTGATACTGCACCCTGGCCATCACCGCTCGGAAACCCCAACAGTTTCCCAGAGTAAAATCAGCCCATGGTGTGGATAGGGACATCCACATAATTAAGAAGCCACAAGGCTGTGTGGATCACGAAGAGAGACAAAATCTTACTTATGAGTCTTATCGGAGTGCGGGGCTAGATTATCGCACTACCGGAAGAGAAGAGTATATTACACAGCATATAATGAAGAAAGTGGAAAGTGTCTCTAATCATTTTGAACCTATCCTATTGAGCTGAATAGAAAAGGTTTAGTCGGTAGCATGCACGGACACCGACCTCAGTGAAAAATTGTTGGTGGCGGGAGAAAGTGGTGCATATATACGTGTTGCTGTATAGTGTTTCCTATGTGCACTGCAGTCTTATATTTTCTATGAATAAACAAAACATATGAACGGATGGCCACTGGCCATATATATAGATAATCTAACCAGAACAAGTAATACAGTGTCAAATGATCAAGATATATAGAACAGTACAGGTTAACGAACCTACTATAGTGCGGTTAGCAACACATTGAGGAAAATGAGAATAATTAGCAACAAATACAGAAATTATAACTAGCGGTCCTAAGACCGTTACGGTTCCTTTTGGTCATCGGAACCATTCTTACGGATAATATAATTAACAAAACCTATATAGAGAAATAATTAAACTGTGAAGTATAGTTACTTAAATACTTGGTAGTCATTCCTAAGTTAGGCTACCGTGTTACTGAAATTGATACGTCAATCCGTAGTCGACGTGAGATGAAGCGCTCTCCGGAAGCTGGAAAGTGCAGGTTGGTTCCCGCAAGCTGTTTTCCGCAAACAAGACTCCCGCAAGATCACTCATGGCGGGAGTGCATCACTCTTTGCTGTAGGCCTAATAGAATGTCTAACGAGCAGTCAGTAAAAGATACGATATTACTACATGGTGAAGAAAGTTCCCATACACCGATGGCACGGATGGAATGTGTAAACAACCTGCTCACAAGCGGGGGTTGTCAGATGCAAATGAAGATACAAAACAAAGCGTAACGATGCTGGGTACATCAGCCAGCTCTGAAGACGCACCGAGCAGAGTTTACTTACTGCGGTCAAAAGTAGAAAGAATCTACACGATTAATGCGGCGGCGATTGAAATACCACTTTTAGGTGTGGCGGCAGATCCGGCGAGTCATCCATCAAAGAACATCCTGCCTCATACGAGTGCACTCTTTTCCATGTCAGCCTCATCCATGGCTACTTGCCAGTAGCCACTAGCTAAATCAAGTCTACAAAACCACTTGCCTTCGGCCATGGAATCCAAGGCCTGATCTATCCTAGGAAGTGGATAAGCATCCTTAACGCTAAGATCATTAAGGCAGCGGTAGTCGATGCAAAACTGCAAGGTTCCGTTCTTTTTGCCTGCTAGTACTATGGGGCTGGCCCAAGGAGATGCAGATGGTTCTATAATACTGGTCTGCAACATGTCATTTACCTGTTGATGTGCTTCCGCTTCCTTATGAATGGGAAGACGTCGTACCGGTTGTCACACTGGGCGATTATTTCCTGTATCGATGGAGTGTCGCACAAGATGAGTTTCTCTGAGATCCATGTCTCCTGATGAAAAACTATCATGATACTTATATAGTAAGGTCCGTATTTGTTGTCTTTGAGATTGCTGTAATCCTACTGTGGCACGTAAGTACAAATCATGAAGATGTTCTGGTACATCATCAGTACTTTCTGTAGGTGCGGTGGTGAGGGTTGGTGTTTCCAAAGAAATCACATCCACCAAATGGCCACAATGGACTCCAGGTTCAAGTGTTATAGGGTCTGCTGTGCCATTGAACACATGAAATGGTATGTGTTCTTTGTTGATGGTGTCCACGATCATATGGGGACATGCACATTGTGAAGCGATCATGTAATCGGGGTCGGGTTCCAGCATGGTGATGTGTGTGTTGTCTCCTAACTGTGGTGCAGTGGCCCATAAGATTTGTTCTTGTCCCGGCTGAATGGTGGCCGTACTTGAAAGTATCAATGCACAAGTGTCGCATGATGACGACTACGGTCCAAGAGGTATTTCGTCGGCCATGTATGTCGAGTTCTTGTTGTTAGCAGTATATGATGGCTTCGCTGGCACTAAGAAAATCAGAGCCAAGAAGTGCGTCATTTTGAATAGAGGTGATGACAACTCGCTGTATGAATTGCATCTCCTCTGTTTGTATAATAAGATTAACTGCTCCAGCCACGGGTACATCGGCTCCCATAGCTGTCTGTAAAAAGATGTTTGTAGCCCTAATGGGTGGCTTCTTATGAGGTGGGATGCTCTCATATAAGCGCTTGTTGAGAACGGTGATGGAAGCCCCAATGTCAACGGTGGCTCTGGTGGAAATACCACTAAACAGACAGGCACACTTGTAGATGATTTTTCGATGCACCTGTGGAAGTGTTTCTAATGATGCCATCTGCGAAAGGGGGTGCGGAACGGAATCATTCTGTATGTAGTCGGCTTGTTTTTGGATGGCTTCCTTTAATGCTGTTGATGGCTGAGTGAGGAAAGGGCCAGTCCGTCGTCGCCGCTGCTGTGAGTGCTTTGGTGAAGACGGAGCTGGTGGTAGCAGTGGTGATGGAGTTGTTGCCATTTCTGTATGTGCGGTGTTCGTGTAGCCAGTGGTGCAGATGGGATTCTCGTGATCACGGATGAGAGCTACCTGAGTGAACCACTTCTTACAATGCATCATTACATGTTTTGTTGATGCACAGAAGAAACAGTGACATCAGGGAATGCGTTCATATCGGTGCCAGCATCGTTGTTTACGAATCCATGATGCGGAGTGGATAGTTTCTTTCATACCGCTGCTGTCTGTTGATGTAGGAGATGATGTTGCGTGGGATGGTGTGCTGCATACCACCAAGGGACACCGAGAATTTGGTGTCTTGGTGGTGGGATGTGGTGCTTAAAGAAACGTTGTTTCAGCGGAGGTGCTACAACCTACCACTGCCGTTTCACACAGAAAAGAAGGTTTGTTATGTGCTGACATTGCGGGACCACTTTGTCCGTAAGAAGGGGATGGTGGTGCTGCTGATGGGGGAGTCATCGTAGGCACCAACATATATGAAGCCATGCTTATGGGTGTGCGTGAAAATGCTGATGTCTGATGGTGATAGTTGGCCACCGGATGTTGTTGTACAGAGGCCGCAGTTGAGCCAGGTTGTAAGAATGGGAACCGAGGTTCTTCAATCAGTGCCCTTAGGAGTTTAACGGCTTGTCAGGCGGTGGTGTTCTGTGGTAAGTGGTGGGTGTGGTAGACGGAGGTCAGTTAGGGCACTGGACCCGCCAATGTCCTGGCTGGCCGCATCCGTAAGAGGTGTTTGGTGGCGGTGCGGTGTTGATGGTGTTTGCCGTACTAATGTGTGTGGTGGCGAGGTTGGTGCTGAGTGTAGTGACAAGATTGGTGAGTGCGGAGATTTGTTTGTTGATCTCGTCTATCCTTTCCTGCATGTTGGGTCGATTGTTGTTGTTTTGCTGGTTACTGCGGCCCGGGGCTCCATTGTGGCCATGACCCCTTCCTCTAGGCACGTGATTCTGGTTTAATTGGTTTGGGTGCGGTGCTTGCTGTTGTGTAGTTGTTTCTGTTGCTGATGGCATGGTGGGTGTTGCGCGGTTGTCAGATGATGTGGCGATGTTTGCACCATCTAGCTCATTGATCGGGTGTAATTGGCAGCGATTAGCTTTCTCCTGCTCCAAGATGCTTTCGATTCATACCACGGTAGCCATTAAGTGGGATAAGCTACCATTGTCAGCGAGAAATAGTTTCTCCTTGAGAGCAGGTTCACTGCTTAATGCATCGATGAACGTATCTAGGTGTAGGTGAGTGACACCTTCAATATTGGTGCTAGGATATGCATGGGTGATTAGTCTCCGGATGTGGCTTGCTAACTCCAGTAACGTCTCTCCCATGCGTCGACGCAGATTTTTCAACTGAAGGTGACTAGTTTCTTCTAGGGTGGTGTAGCCGAATCGTTCTGATAACGTGCATTCCAATTGTGTGTAGGTGGTGGTGTAATCAGTCTCGAGGTCGGCGAGAAGTTAAAGTGCTTTTCCTGAAAGTTTACAGCCAGATATTCCCCCATTTGCTGATTGTTCCACCCGTTTGTTCTACTAATAATTTCAAATTGGACTTTGTAGTTTGCCCAGTCATTCTCCCCACTAAATTCAGTGGGAGATCAACCCAGCCAGTCCTATGGGAAGAACTGAGTGGTGCAAATCCGGGTGGTGGTACTCGGGAGACTGATGAGAAGGCTGATGGTGGTCGACGTGCGGGTGATGGTGGTGTGGTGGTGGTGTCGGTGTTTCTGTAGTTCGGACCGACCGGTCAGATACCGGCCGTTCCAGCTGAGCTGGGTACGCGCCGCCCATCCTGGATTCGTTTCCTGAACATGCCCCTCTGGCTAGAGCCATAAGTGTATATAGGCCTATAGGAGAATTAGCGTGTCGAAAAACGACTAAGTTCGTTAAAGCGCATGATGCGCATGCGTGCGCCGAGACGCTGTTTGTATGGAGTGCGTAGTTACAGCCTAGATAGGATGGCACTTTTAGTGTACCGAGATGGTACCCTGTAATCCTTATTGATTGTCTGTTCCCGTTAAATCTGGCATGAATCAAGATCAAAATTCAACGGACTTTTTAAACTGTAAACCATTTCAAAATCGGTTTGAGTTATCCAGGGAAAACTCTTCATGATTAGCATCAAAATATTGCCGTGACGTCATAACCACGTGGACGCAAAACTTTTAGAATGTTCTAGAACATTCGACTGCGCTATTATTAGCTATGCGCTGATGAGGCTGTTGCTCGAACGATGATTGGATGGAGCCTGTGCCTGTGACGTCACGAGAAGTATAAAAGGAGACGCGATCCAGTGATCGAGAGCATCCTCGGCCAGGGGCCGAACAGGTTGGATCTGTACCAGCTACCAACAAGCGCGACAGACAATAGACGTCTTTCTTCACTATGTGCCGGGTTTTTATCCCGTAGCGTGCAGTTCTCCAACCCACTGCAATAAAACAATTTTGTAACTCCCCATTTACGGGAGTAATTTGGAACTTCTGATAATTGTTCACGAACATTAACATCTACATTCAGAATGCAAATTTGCGGTGAGGCTTTTCCGCAAGATGCCCTATGGCTTGTGCAACGCTCCTGGAACTTTTGAGCATCTCATTGAGCAGGTATTAACCACCCTGCAATGGGAAATCTGTCTATGTTACATTGACGACGTAATCATCTTTGGTCCCACATTTGAGCAAATACTGACAAATTTGGACACCATGCTTTCCCGTTTACGCACGGCCAATTTAAAGCTCAAACCAAAGAAATGTCATCTCTTCCGACAGAGCGTCGAGTTCCTGGGACACATCATATCCAGTGATGGAGTGGCTACTCAGCCGTCAAAAACAAAGGCAGTAGCAGAGTGGCCAATGCCCTCTTCGATCACAGAAACTCGGAGTTTTCTCGGATTATGCCAGTACTATCGTCGATACATCCGTCATTTCAGTGAGATCGCTTCACCCCTTTATAAGATCACCGAAAAAGATTGACTGTTCTAGTGGACAAGTGAGTGTGAAGGCTCCTTCAGGGCAATGAAGGAACTCTTGATGACCGCCCCGATTCTCGCTCATCACAATCCAAACCTCGATTTCATATTGGACATTGAGGCATCAGCTTAAGATATCGGCGCGGTTCTATCTCAGGACACAGAGGAGGATGGAACGGAGCAGGTGTTGGGTTATGGTTCGCGTACATTGAATAAAACAGAGAAAAGATACGCAACCACAAAGTGAGAACTACTTGCAGCGGTACATTTCGTCAAATATTACAAACACTTCCTCTACGGCTGCCCATTTGCACTCCATACAGACCATGCCTCACTACGCTGGCTAAGAAACCGTAAAAATCTGGAGGGCCAGGTAGCGAGATGGCAGGAATCCCTGCAGGCCTATAACCTTAACGTTGTTCACCGTCCCAGCAAATTGCATGGTAATGCCGATGCCCTCAGCAGAATCAGGCAAGGGGATGAACACCAACAGGCCGAAACCATGACCCAATCTACACAGCCATCTCCGAAGTTCCCTGAATTGCGGTGCAAAGAGTGGAATCTAGAGAAAATCGCACACGACCAAGAACAGACGCGCATAGACGACATATATACGCATGGATCCAGGAGGGGCTACGTCCTCCCAAGGAATCTGTGACACCACTATCTCCGACAAATATTACTACCAGTGGTAAGAAGAATGTCATATCGACAACAACGTTCTCTACACCAACAACCCTCTGGTAATCCTTGAAAGTTATCTGAATAAGATATTACAACAACTACATGATAACGCCGGGCATCTAGCCATCGAAAGACCGGTGACACGCATCAAACCGAGATTCCACTGGATCGGGATTCGCGATAGTGTGAAGGCATGGGTTGCCACATGTATCCCATGCCAAAGGTGCGCTGTTGGCCAGCATCACTACGCACCTCTTCAAATTAAGATAGTTGGTGCACCATGGGAGGGAGTGGCTATTGATGAGCTCGGACCCTTGAATATGACGGATGATGGAAACAAATACATCCTCGTACTACAAGATTATTTCATGAAGTGGGTAGAAGCATTTGCTTTGCTGGACCAAGAGGCACCCACGGTAGCGGAGGTTTTGGCAAGTAATGTATTCTGCCGTTTCGGTATGCCCTATGAACTACACTCTGATCAAGGAAGTAATTTTGAGAGCCGGCTCATATCAGAGCTCTGCAAATTGTTTCACATCGTCAAAACGAGAATGACACCTTATCATCCGAGTAGCGATGGTATGGTTGAACATTTCAACTGTACACTAGTGGAAATATTGACAAAGGAAACACGCCTTGATTGTAGAGATTGGGATTTACGACTCCCATATGTACTCATGGCTTATTGCACTTCAGTACATTCCAGCACGGGTTACACCCCTGCTCAGTTAATGTTAGGCCATGAATTAGCCTTACCCCTGGATCTGGCTATGCCCCGAATACCAGGAGAGAAAAATTCACCATCTCTAAATGTTGAACTCTTGCAATGATGTTAATGTCGCCACTATCACCGAATCTAACACTACAACCACCAACACATCAGCAACCCAACAACACGCGCAGCAAGAATAGAACAGTCAGAATCATGCGTCTGGAGGAAGAGGGAATGGCCAATCCCATCGTGGGGGGGGGGGGGGGGGCACAACAATGCCCCAGGACGCGGGAACCAGCACAACAACAGCAATCGGCAAAACATGCATGCAAGATTAGAAGAGATTACTAAACAGATCTCAGCACTCACCAATCTTGTGACAACACTCAGAACCACCATTGCGACACAATCAACCACTAGACCGCAAACCACCACAGCTTCAGCTCCGCCACCAAACGCATGCTTTGGATGTGATCAGCCGGGCCACTGGAAGATATATGTGAATCAGCACTTTAACCATCACCACTCAGAAACCTCCGATAGTTTCCCGGGGTTGGATTGGATCTGATCAACGTGCTGATGGGGAGTACAAACAATTAATAAGCATTGCGGCTGGTGGATCATGGAAAGAGACAATAACTTAATAAATGAGGCTCTATATGTAACTGGCCAATTTTTACACAACCTTGTCAGAGTGTGGGGAGCCATTACCGCAACAACCAGAAAAGAGGAATGCACTATATGTCTCCAAACGAAGAAATTGTCCCTAACCACTTTAACCTATCCTATCGAGCTGAATAGTAAGGTTTATTCGGTAACATGCCAGGCTCAAACAATTAGAGCATGGCCAGTGTAAAACTGATGATGGCGGGAATAAATTAATGCGGATATATCTGTTGCTGTATAGTATTTCCTAGTGGACTGCAGTCCAAAGTTTTCTACAATTAAACAAAACATATTAACTGAATGGCTAACTGCCATATACAACTAACCAATGCAATAAGTAGAATGTAATTAAATGATTTAACTAAATATCACAGATTGATGAACTTAAACGGTGTGGCAGTAAGAAAAAAATTATAAATTGCTGTCCTAATACCGGGAAGGTACCTATTAGTCATCTGTACCACATACGAAAATGATAATTAAATGTACAATAGTATAGCTATTTGAGTACCTAATAGTCATCAGTACAGAACAGGCTACTATGTTACTGAAATTGAGGTGCTAACGTATTCATAGCATGAGTCGACACATTCTCTGAAGCGGGAAAAATTTCTGCAGGCAGATTTCCGTAGCTAATTTCCGCAGGCAGGTCTCCGCAAGCTGACTTCTCCAGACAGGGTAGACACGGTACTCACTCAGGACAGTGAAACAGAGCAGTGAAGGAATGTCTATTAGATAGTCTCTTTAGCTATTATACAATTTATACGGAAGTGAGAAAGTTATCCGTCCAGCGACGGAAGTAATGAAGTCGAAGTTTGCCCATTAACAGGGAGGGCTGTATATAATGCTAAGCAGTTACATATACTGACTTACGGTGTGGTATGTGTCACCTAGCTCTTGTGGCGCACCTAGCAAAGTTCCATCAGACTGTGGTCAAAAAGTTAATTAAACACACACGACATGCAGTGTGGAAATTGAAGTCCACTTTTCAGCGTGGTTGGCAGATCCGGTGAGTCATCCACCAAGAATCACTGTCAGCTCTACAATCCGTAGAATTACATCCCGGGTCCGCACGGCCCGCTCTCGGAAAGGCTCCCTTAGGAAAGTCTGGATGCAGAAAGTATAACTCTAAATTTAGTCTATTACCCTCGGATAGCCGTCCGGGGGTGTCCAAAATCTGGTGGAAGCCGAGGACTTCCTACCACCACAGATGTGCTGGGATCCATTAGACACCAGATGAAGTGAGAATCACCGAAGATCAGCAGTTACATCCGTTATCCTGATGGTCCAGAGGTCCTGCATGGGCCGGCTTCCACACCGGCGATGCTCCTGATTCTCTATTTTTCACCCCTTTTATACTACTCCTGACGTCAGAGGCAGATGCCTCAACTAATCAGCGGCCGAGTAGTAGCCAATCAGCATACAGCTAGATCAGTGACGTATTTATCACGTGCACATTCTAGATATCTTTATGCATACACACGATTACGACGCCAAGAGCAATATTTTGAAGATAATTTAAGGGGATTTTCGCAAATAACTCAGCCATTTCAGGGCCTATTTAAAAATAATAAACAGTTCTAGAAAGCTCGTTTTATTCTGGTCCTGATTGGTACCAAGAACAATGAGAAAAAAATAAGTAAGGTTTTTACGAGTACCAATTCGGTACACTATAAACATGCACTCGCTTCCAATTCTGTGACGTGTTGTCAGGGAAGCTTTGACACACACGCATGCGCACCACTCGTTTTATCGGACTTAGCCAATTTTAACGAAAACCTCTCTCATAGGGCTTATGTACGCGTACTACTACTATCCTACCCAGGGGGTGTGCTTCACTGGGACGATCCGTACCTGTCAGGTCGGTAGGGAGCTTGCTAGGCAGGAATTATAGATTTCCCGAGTATGTGCGTAGCCGTGAGGAGAGTGACGCAAAAGAAAGAGGACATAGCTAGGGCGCGAATAAGTTTGGGAGGGAGGCATACCATTGATTTTAATTTCTGATCTGGAGTTATTTTTCAAGGTCTTTTCTTTTTTGTTTTTTTTTTGTTTTCATTTCACGGTGCGTGTGCACCTTTATTCAGATTTTATGATTATCTAAACAATAGCTCGAATGGGTGTTCTCTCGAATGCGGGTAATTATTTCTCAACAGAGAACACCCAAGCTCCAAAATACCACAATTACAATACAGTTTTTATAAAATGCAATGTAAATAGGATAATATATAATCACATAACTATACCCGAGAAGAGTATCACAGATTATGCTAATTACACGTGCATCCCGGGTAAATAAAGGGATGCACATAGATGTATATATTATAGGTATGCATCCCAATTATATGAGGGGATGCATACAGTGCGGTTCCGCACAAGCAGCTCTCGCTGCCCCAAATCCACCCCATCGTATTGACGCTAGGTTTAAAAATAAAAATAAAAATATCAAATAATAATAAGGTAAAAAGACTAGTTTATCAGGCAGCCCCAGCGTAGCTGAGACTGCATGACAGGTTTGTGACATATTCGCTACAGCGTGTTGTGTACTTACGTCGCACACGGCGTGTTTACAACACAGGAATCCGCAGTGATTATTTTATGGGAGACACAGCTATGCAAGGATATTGCGCAGCTGTGTAGGACGACCTTAGTCAGCCTGGGGACTGGGTATCAATTGTCAAAACATGGATTCATGTAAAGCAACACTGGGCAAATCTAAATGAAAATGCGTTTTCAAGTTCTCTTCAAAATTCAGCTTGACCTGTCATGTATTATTTTATGCTATTTTCCTTGCAAATATATTCTCTGTTCTCAGGCATTGAAATGTAAAGGCTGGAGAGTGTAACTACAGCACTTGAGTAAATGGTAACAATAAGCAATATTATAATTATAATTCCTATATTAACCCACATGGATTCCCATCCAGCTGTTCACTGCGATGAATATTATATATGCAGCAGCCTGTTGGCCTGTGATGCCGATTAACTGGAAGCTATGATGCTTTATAATCAATGCGGAAGCTTCCAGTAACCTAGTATCAGTAGCCTCAACAATGTACTTTAACATGATTATCCTCCTCAAGCCTAACAAATGAATATGAATATAGTAACTAATCTCCTCCTCTAACGCATTCCATACTCTTTGCACTAACATTTATGAATCAAGCTTTCCACTAAAAAAACTAAAAAGTTTAAACAAAACCCTATTAAACCCTGGTTAACAACAGGATTGATAGCTGCCTGTCATAAGAAGAATAAGATGTATTTAAATTTTATAAAATTTCCAACAAGAAATAATGATGCACAATTTAAAAAGTACAGAAACAGATTAAATCAGATAATCAGGACGGCAAAGATAAACTATTATCATTATAAATTTGAAGAGCGAAAGAACAATATAAAAGAAACATGGAAATTAATAAAAACACTATTGAATAAACAAAAAAGCAGTTCAGAAACATCCCGGTTCATTTATAATAATACAATTATAACTGACAAAAAAGAAATTGCGGATAAATCTAATGAATACATTATAAATATTGGGCCTAATTTATCTAAAAAATACAGACCAGTCCTGGAATAAATGTGCAAGACTATCTGACAGGCGACTACCAATCCTCAATGTTCCTGACCCCTACTGACAATGAAGAAATTTACAAAATCTTAATGAAAATGAACCCAACTAAGAGTGCCGACATTGATAACTTTAAATGGAAAATCTGTAAAAACTGTGCTAGAGAAATACAAACTCCACTGAATCACATCTGCAATCTATCATTTTCACAGGGTATATTTCCATCCCGATTAAAAACTGCATGCGTAACACCTATATTCAAAGCTAAAAACCCATCTGATTTTACTAACTATAGGCCAGTCTCAGTACTTCCGCTTTTCTCTAAACTTCTGGAAAGATTATACTACAATAGAACTATAAAATATCTTAATAAAAACTCTATAATCTATGAATCCCAGTACGGCTTCAGAGAAAAACACTCTACCATGCCTGCCATTGTGGATATGCTTGAAAAAATAACCACATCCCTTGAGAGAAATGAACACACTCTAGGTGTATTCTTGGACCTCTCCAAAGCATTCGATACTATTGATCATGAAATATTACTAATAAACTAGCCCACTATGGAATTAGGGGCATTGCGTTAAATTGGATATATAGCTATTTAACTAACAGAACACAATGTGTAAAATTCAGTGGGGCCATGTTAGGAGACAGAAAATTAGTCTGTGGCGTTCCACAAGGATCAATTCTTGGACCTCTGTTGTTTTTACTATACATGAATGACCTACCCAAAGCATGTAATCACCTCTCACTAATATTGTTTGCGGATGATACCAATGCCTTTTGTAGTCACAAGGACATAGACACTGTATACAAGTATGTAAATAATGAAATGAAAAAAATCATAGACTGGTTTAAAGTGAATAAATTATCTCTGAATGTCGATATAACTAACTAACTAACTTTCACAAAATCTAAGAATTTAAAACAAATAGCTCTCCCCAAAATGCATGTAAATAATTAAGAAATTCACGAAGCACAATATGTCAAATTTCTCAGCGTCTATCTGGATACAAGCTTAACCTGCGAGAAGCATATAGAAATAGTGAGATCCAAGGTAGCAAAGAACATTGGTATCATGCGCAGACTTAAGCCATATCTTCCCCCTAATATTCTAAAAACTCTATATTGTACACTGATCCTTCCACATATCACATATTGCAATGTAATATGGACTAACACGCATAAAACTAAACTAGCACATCTAAAATCACTACAAAAGCAGGCAATCAAAACCGAAAAAATGCTAAAACTTGAAGACATTGGAGCTGTCCAACTATACACTATCTTAAGGGACTACCATAATGGCAATCTACTCTCCTCATTATCAAACCTTTTTAGGAACAACTCCGATATACACTCGCACAACACACGAACTAAGACTAACTTACACAAAACCTATTACAGAACAATGACAGCTACACAAAAACCATCCCACCAAGCAATACAACTCTGGAACAACACAGATATAAATATACGCACACAAATTCTTACACAAAGCTCTTTTAAACAAAATATTAAAAAAATAATCTTAGAAAGATATTAAAAATCCAAACCAATGACATGAATGCAGAAGTCACCACCATGGCAGTACAAAAACAAATATGTACCCAGTTGCCAGGATAACAACTAGAATGTAAAATACACATCTGCAATAATAATAATAATGCATCCGTAATTGTTTATGTGGATGATGCAGTTGTGTATAATAATAATAATAATAATAAAAATAATAATAATAATAATAATAATAATAATAATAATAATAATAATAATAATAATAATAATAATAATGCACCAAGAATTGTTGATACAAATTAGGCCGCATTGTTATATATGACAATAATAATAATAATAATAATTATAATAATAATAATAATAATAATAATAATAATAATAATAATAATGCTGCACCAAGAAATGTTTATACAAATTAGGCCGTATTATTATATATGACAATAAAAAAAAAAAAAATAAAAAAAAAATAAAAATAATAATAATAATAATAATAATAATAATAATATTGTAAACAAGATATGCATGTGTTTTCCCCATTCCCATGTGCGTGCGTGCGTGCGTGCGTGCGTGCGTGCGTGTGCGTGCGTACGTGCGTGCGTGTGCGCGCGCGTGCGTGTGTGTTAATTGTCTATTGTCTTAAATGTATACATGTAAATATTATATTATCTTCACCCATGATCCAACTATTACTGAATTATATGTTTATTATATGTTAAATGTAAGGGGTCCACCGCTGTATAGGCTCAGCCTTTGGTGGACTGCCTGTTGTGTAAATGTAAAATCTATGTGTTATATGAAAATAAATAATTTTGAATCTTGAATCTTGATATAATAATAAGAAAAAGATTTAACAAGTAAACATAGTAATACTAAAGTTCTGTGTTCCGCACAACTATTGATAAATCCTGCTGCAACCTCAGCAATGGTGTCCACAAACATCCGCTGTGAAGTTTCGCATGTCTGGGTACCCCGACTCATACAGGACGGATGCAGCGCATGGTCCTCCGCTGCCGATATGTCACTACTAAGCAGGCCCAGGTCGGTAACACTATAGCTGGAAGATGGTGCGGACATATCCATTGAAGCACTGGTGGTGGCGGAGATGATAACTGGTGATGTGCGAACTGGTGGTGGTGTGGAGACAGTGGACATTACCGTTGTTGTCGAAGTTGTGGTTGTTGTCCGTGCTGCGGGTGGACTGAGTGCTGTAAACTGGATGAGTGGTCTCTGAAACGATGATGCTGATGCGGATACGGATGTGGATGCTGCGCTGGCAGATAATTTCCGGATTCTCGTTGCTTTGAGTAGTTTACTGGCGGTAGTCCTTAGTACTGCACAGATTTCAGTGGAGTGCGCGAGGCATTTCTTTCCGGCATAAGGATGATCCTGTGTAGTTACTTTTCGAACTGCTGGATTCGTGGGAGTGCTGCTGCACTGGTGTGATGTGGTGCTGCTCCATGATGTGATGGCTGTTGCTGTCATTTCCGTAAGGCGGATCTTCTCGTCGATTATTAGACTACAAGGAGATATAGATCTGTCTGAAATGTCCTGTAACCCCTGCTCGGATACGCTCACCAATGTTGAAATAAACACAGAAATAGGCCGGCTGATTACGGATGCAGATGCAGATGCTGATGTTGTGCGTGATGTGGATGGTGGTGTTGCTGCGTGTGCTGCCGGAGTGGAAACTGCAGGCGATGCTGGTACCATTACTGCAGGTGCTGTCAGTGCTGATCATGCTTGTGATCGCGTCGTGATGGTGGCTGATGCTACATAGTGACTTAGTGCATGTTGCGTGGCGGATGCAGTGGCTGCTGTTGCTGGTCTGTAATGCGGAAAGTCTGGTTGTCGCCGTTCCGTATGCTTGGTCTTGTCCATCTTTCCCGTAGGAAGCACATTAAGCGGAAGTCTAGTTTAAAAACGAGTGCCTAGAACTTCAATGTTTTCACTTTGTTCACCAGGCTGTAATGTTACTACTAACACATGATGCTTTTCCGTCAACGCATGTGTCACACCGTAATGTGTAGCTGTATATAGGTACTTGCAGTCCGAACAGAATGCACGTTGAAGAAAATGATCACGATTGATATGAAGCATCAAGTCTGAATTGCAGGAAAACGCGCACTTACATGGCTGTCCGTTGAGTTATAATGCTGTACACGGATACTTCTTTCCGGAATGAGCTGGCACCGACTCTTCCGAGCTGTCAGACAAGGCGAGATCATCGGCAAGTGACATCCTATTTCCGCATATTGATAACAGTGTGGGCTGCCTAACCTAATCTATTTTTCCTAACTCTTCTTACTTTTCCTAGCCAAATAATATTAATAGTAGTGATAAATAAATAAGAAAACAGCAGAATTTGGTTTGCGACACGAAAGTAGCCTAATGCTTGTTCTTCCATTGTGTCGAGTTTGATGGGAAGACGAAGTTTCAGTGCACGATCTCCTCCTTTTATACTTTTTGGTGACGTCACAGGAGGGCAGATGACCACGCCCGAAAATTTTAGGGTGATTCGGCCGCGCCCTATAAGGAAAGTTTGGATTTATTTAAACCTGGAGTCGGATGAAATATTCCTCTCGTGTAAAGGAAGTAAATATAAATATAACAAGGAAGGAGTATCACCTTCACCTTCACTCAAAGGAAAAGCAAGTCTCCGATCAATGTGAAAACTCGGAACTACTTATTCCCATGGATGCTCACCTTTTAATTAGCGTGAAGTGGGGTGTGAGAGAGCGCGATTACGTCAGCGGCAATTGCCCCGACTCACCCCTCTTGCCTCTTCCATCACGCTGTGGTAGATATGCGTTTTGGGTGGCCCTTGTGTTTAAAGCCTTTGATCCAATTTACTGGAAATAGAAGTGAAAGTCACATGGTTTCTTGTTGTGAAAACACATGGTTGATTGGAAACTTAGGCAATATTTGTGTAATGGCGGAGTATTGATGCTGCTGGTTATTCGTTATTGATGCGAAAGACAGTAAATATATGTTTATAACTCTGTTCCTCGAAACAGCATCCCTGTATGCACGTGATCTTATACATGCGTCTGTGGTTTGTCTGTAATAAGTGTATTCCAGTCCGTGTTGATCTTGTGCGGGAATATGCAGGTAAGAGAATATTTGAAATTCTCCCTGATATTATACTGTCAAAGTTTTGAAGCCGCTTCACCGGCCCATGTGTTACTGATCTGTATACACAGTAGAACGATGGTGCTCTTAATCAAAATTAGGACAATATAGCTGTCTATAACTATTGTTTGGTTTAAACAGCTCCATGTCTTGCGGAAATTAAGTATACTGACTCCACCAAGCGGGACTGTGTTTTCCAGGTGTGTGGACTGCCAAGCATCCTCCTCCGTGGGTAGGACTAGTCCCATCTCTACCTAGACCAAACTTAATTTATCATAATACAGCTGGGAAAATGCGTGCGTCAGTTTACAATTACAATAACATCGTATGGAGATTGTGAATACAGTCAACCTGAGTGTCTATGTTTCTGTCGTGTTGGTGATTTTCATTGATACCCGTGGCTGTTTATCTGCGGATGATTCTTGTGCTGTGGTGAAGTGTGACGTTTTTATTACCCTGCGGTGGGGAGGGTAACTGAAGTGTGGTGTCAGCTTCATTGGACATGATGTATTTCACTCTGTAATGGTCGAGCCCGTAGTTACTTTAGAGTGCGGATGACGAAGAAGGGTGCTGTCATAACTTGAATCAATCCATTATCGATTTCAACTTTTCGGTAGCACAATCCTACTCGTGACGGATGACAGACTGCGGTCATCTTGCTCTCTTAATTCTTCTTCTTCTTTTCGATCGCTGGTATCACACTTGGAGAGCCGTTCTCAAGATGGAATCTGTGGTTTTCTGCAGTTCTTCCACAGGCCCATACAGCTTTTCAAGAAAAGAGGTTGACAAAGGCCAGATCTCTTCTCTCAGCAGCTGATACGTACTGCAACATTGAAGTATGTGCTCTGTAGTCTGTTAATAATATTGACTGTTATTACGCGTGAATGATGCATAATATTTTAACTATTTACGTACGATGGTTGGGGGGGGGTGCATGTGTGGGAGAATCCCTCGCAGTGTGTACTGTAGATGGCTGAGGAATTGCTCCTTCTTTCCATATGATCAGCTTTTCCATAAACCGGATAAGAAGATGATTGCGGAAAATGTTGACTGGCGTTGATACTGGTAGTGTTCTGTTGTAGGGAAGTCGGGGTGCTGTGTGATGATGGTGTATTGCAGATTGGGCATATCCAGGCCGCCAAGCTGGTGAATGCCGAGTCTGTTGCGGTAGCGGAAAAAGTCGGGATTGCGGAAAGTGATGAACTTCCCGCATCTGTGCAGGAGGGAATGTTGCAGAAAAATGTGTCTCTAGCTTTTTCAATTTAAAACATTAGGTGATTGCTATTCTTTGTTGTTGCTGATATTGAATGTTTCTGTTATATCCTCTCTATAACCAGATGTGTATGTAATGTTCGCACAATGGTGAATTGGCGTATCCAGCCTTGCGGGCAAGTGTGTTCTGTGTGCTCCTGGATTTCTGTGTCTGGTGTGATGTACTGACTGCTCATGGGCGGGGGGGGGGCTTGGTTGGGCGAGTGTAGTCGGGTTTGCCCTTTGGGTGGAGAATTGGTCATTACACGACGGTTGGTACTCTGTCATAGTTTTTACGTACCAGGAATATTCGAGTCGAGAGTCTGCTGAACAAGCTGCTTCCTTTCCCACCACCTGCAGGGGGGGGGGGAGGGGTGGTGGTGTGGGGGGGGGGGGCGGGGGTTTGGTTGCTGTGGTGCAGGATGCCACCAACTCTGTAACATACCTGAAGAGTAACGGTCTACAGACGACGAGTGGAGTGTGGAGTGGACAGGACGAATGATGTCCGAACTTGGTGCATAGACGAGAGATGCGAGTTGGAGATGCGGTGGTGGAGCTTGCGCGATTTGGGGTTGTGGACAGGTACACCGAGTTGTACGGTTCTGCTGTTCCTCAAAACGAGCCAAGGCCTCATCCAGCCTCTTCACTTCCATGCTATTTATTACATGTTCCACCCCACAAGAAGCATGGCCAAGGGCAGCCTCCGCTTCCGTTTGTGGCAACTCTATAATGGGGTAATAGCATGAAGTTGGTGGGAATGGGAAGAGGTCTGCGGAACAACTTTCTCGTTCTTCCCATGGACAACACAAATGAGAAAGTCTTCAGATATTACTTCCCAGATCTACTAGCCCCGCACTGAGGAGGGAGAGGGCGAGTATGTATCTAGTCATCGTCCTCAGCATTAGTTGATTGTTCACTGGACTCCTGGCTTGGTAGGAGTGAGGTCGAACTGGCACCGCGGTGCACTGGACTAACGTCGGGAATGCTTGTCTCTACAGAGACATCCGTCTGGGTGCCGGTGTCACGTGGAATGCCCAGCCCGAGCTCTGGCACTGAGCCATCACTGACACAAGGCTTACGACAATCGAAGTGGATGACTGAGGTCAGGCCATCCGAAGTGTGGATACAGTAGGTCATGCCCGACGTCTTACCTACTACTACATAGGGACCTTTCCACTGGTAATTCAGTTTACGTGGCACATTTGCAGAACATCGCAAATCGTGTACCCAAACCAGTTTCCCCGCTTCATACAGGTCTCCATGCACCCGCCGGTCTTGCCATGTCTTCTGACGCCGGTGTACAGTGGATAAAGCTGCTCTCGCTAGCTCATGGGTCTGTTCTATCCATTGCCGCATGAGCTCTACATAGAGAGATGATGAATTTTTCTCTCCCGGCATCCTGGGCATGGCCAGATCCAGGGGTAAGGCTAATTCATGGCCTAACATTTAAGCATGAAGGGGTATAACCCGTGCTGGAATGTACTGAAGTGCGGTATGCCATGAGCACATATGGGAGTTGTAAATCCCAATCTCTACAATCAAGGCATGTTTCCTTCATTAACATTTCCGCAAGTGTACAGTTAAACCTCTCCACCATTCCATCGCTTCGCGGATGATATGGAGTCATGTGGGTCTTAACGATATGCAACAATTTGCAGAGCTCAGAGATCAGCTGGCTCTCAAAATTGCTTCCTTGATCGGAGTGTAGCTCATAGGGCATTCCAAACCGGCAGAACACATTGCTTGCCAAGGCCTCCGCTACTGTGGATGCCTGTTGGTCTGGCAAAGCAAATGCTTCCACCCACTTCGTAAAATAATCTTGCAATGCGGAGATGTACTTGTTTCCTTCATCCGTCATATTCAAGGGTCCGAGCACATCAATAGCCACTCGCTCCCACGGTGCACAAACAATCTTAATTTGCAGAGGTGCGGAATGGTGCTGGCCAACAGCGTGTCCTTGACATGGGATCCATTTGGTGACCCATGCCTTTACACTACTGCGAATCCCAATCTAGTGGAATCTCTGTTTTATCCGTGTTAATGTCCGCTCAACAGCTAGATGACCCTTGCTATCGTGCAGTTGTTGCATAATTGTGTTTCGATAACGTTCTGGAATCACCAAGCGGTTTTTTGATGTAGAGAACACCGTTCTGTATGTGGCATTCCTCAAACCACTGATAGTAGTATTTTGCTGTTGCGGATAGTGATGCAACAGATTCCTGGGGAGGATAGACCCCCTCCTTGATCCATGCATATATATTTCGTGGTTGCGCATCTGTTGCTTGTTCATGAGTGACGGTCTCCATGTTCTACTCTGCACACCACAATTCAGGGAACACCGGAGATGGCTGTGTTGTATGTGTCATGGTGGTGGCCACTTCGGGTTCATCCTCAAGCCTGATTCTGCTCAAGCCATCAGCATTTCCATGCAGTTTGCCGGGATTCGTGCCACCTTGCTACCTGGCCCTTTGGGTTTTTTTAGGTCTCTGAGTCAGCGTAGTGAAGCATGATCCATACGGAAAGTAAATGGGCAGCCGTTCAGAAAGTGTTTGTAATACTTGACAAAGTAGACTGCAGCCAGTAATTCTCGCTTAGTGGCCGCATAACGTTTCTCTGTTTTGTTTAGGGTGCGTGAACCATAACCCAGCACCTGCTCCATCCCATCCTCCATGACCGGAGACAGAACGACACTGACAGCGTAAGCTGACCCATCAGTGTCCAGGATGAAATCGAGGTTAGGGTTAGGATGAGCGAGAATTGGAGAAGTCATCAAGAGTTCCTTCAACACCATGAAGGAACCTTCACACTCACTCGTCCACTCGAATGGTTGATCCTTTTCGGTGATCTTGAATAGGGGTGAGGCAATCTCGCTGAAATGATGGATGTCTCGGCGATAGTACTGACAAAGACCAAGGAAGATCCAAGTTTCTGTGACAGATGCAGGGGTCTGCCACTCCACCACTGCTTTTCTTTTTGATGGTTGTGTAGCCACTCTATCACAGGATATGATGTGTCCCAGGAACTCAATGCTCTGTCTAAAGAGATGACATTTCTGTTGTTTGAGCTTAAGGATGGCTGTGCGGAATCGGGATAGCACAGTGTCCAAATTCGAGAGGGTTTGCTCACACGATGGATCAAAGACGATTACGTCGTCGATGTAGCACAGACAGCTTTCCCACTGCAGCGTGGTTAATACCTGCTCAATGAGATGCTCGAAAGTTCCATGAGCATTGCACAAGCCGTAGGGCATCTTGTGGAACTGGAAAAGACCATCCCTGCAAACGAATGTGGTCTTCTCCATGTCAGCCTCATCCATGGCCACCTGCCAGTACCCACTCGCTAAATCAAGGGTACAAAACCACTTGGCTCCGAACAAGGAATCTAAGGTCTGATCTATCCACGGTAACGGATAGGCGTCTTTGATGCTAAGATCATTAAGACAGCGGTAGTCTATACAAAACCGCAAAGATCCGTCCTGTTTGCCTGCTAGTACTATAGGACTGGCCCTGGGGGATGTTGATGGCTCAATTATTCCGGTCTGCAGCATGTCCTCTACCTGTTGGTGTGCCTCCGCTTCCTTATGGATAGCGAGACGTCCAATGGGCTGTCGAATGGGTCTTTTGTTTCCAGTGTTGATGGAGTGTCATACAAGATGTGTCTCTCCGCGGTCCATGTCTCCAGCCGAGAAACTATCACGATATTTATGAAGTAATTTCCATACTTGATGTTTTTGGGATTGCATCAATCCAACTGTGGCATGCAAATATAGGTCATGTAAGTGTTCAGGCAAATCATCAGAAGTTGTTGCTGGTGTGATTGTGGGTGGGGCTGTTTCCAGTGATATCATATCCACCAAATGACCACAACAGACTCCGTGTTCGAGCGTTGTTGGGTCCGCAGTGCCATTGAATACTCTAAATGTTATATGATGCTTGTTGGTGGTGTCCACGATTATGCGGGGACTGGGGGCATTGTGAGGCGATCATGTATTCAGGGTCGGGCTCCAGCATGGCTGTGTGAGTGTTGTTTGCTAATTATTGTGCAGTGACCCATAAGATCATTTCTTGACCCGGCTATAGTGATGTGTATGTCTAGTTCCTGATGTCTGCAGTGTATGACGGCTTCGCTGGCACTGAGAAAATCAGAACCAAGCATGGCATTGTTTTGAATAGAGGCCACTGGAACATCAGCTCCTGTAGCTGTTTGCAGAAATATGTTTGTAGGCTTAGGGGGTGGCTTCTTATGAGGTGGGATGCTCTCATACAAGCGCTTGTTAAAAACGGTGAGGAACCTCCAGTGTCCACAGTGGCACTGGTGGAAATTCCGCTAAACAGACAGGCACACTTATAGATCACCTTGCGGTGAGCCTGCGGAAGAGTCTCCAATGATATGATTTGTGGGAGTGAATGTGGTGCAGTATCATTCTGTACATAGTCGGCTTGTTTTTGGATAGCTTCCGTGAGTGCGATTGGTGGCTGAGTGTGGAAAGGGCCAACTCGTCATCACGGCTACTGTGATTTCTTAGGTGATGATGGAGTCGGGGGTAGAAATGGTTGTGGCGTTGTTGCACATTTGCGTGTAAGCTGAGTTGGTGTATACTGCAGTGCAGATAGGATTCTCGTGTTCCCGGGTGAGGGCTACCTGTGTGAGTCACTTTCTACAATGCATCATGGGATTTTAGTTGATGCGCAGAAGAAACTATGACAGCATGTGGATTTCACTTGTACCATTTGGCCTTCCTGGTGTGTTTCCCTGTCCCTGCAATGCCGGATGGGCGCCCAGTTCTTCACACAGGATGCAGCCTAGGGTAGGTACCTCTATGTATATGCCTGAGATAAAGACCTGTCCGAGTTAGCGGAACATAATCCGGGTCAGAGTCAAGGCACACCCTGCAGACTCCAGACCCGAGCGGACACAGTACTGAATGCCAATTAAGAGGTCGTCTTAGTGAGGGCCATAGCCCGGCTGGACCATACCATGGAGGTGATGCCTGCTAGACGTCATTTAGCTAATGTAGTTCGGATCGACCGGGCGTGTAGCGGCCGTGCCAGCCAAGCTGGGTACGCGCCGCCCATCCTGGATTCATTCCCTGAACACGGCCCCCACCCTGGGTAGAGCCATAAGCATATATGAGCCTATGAGAGAGATCATGTTATAAAACCGACTAAGTTCGTTAAAGCCCATAGTGTGCATGCACACGCTTGGATGCTATTTTTGACAGAGCACGTAGTTTACGACTAAGATGGGATGACACTTTTAGTGTACCGAGATGGTACCATGTAATCCTTTTTAATTACCTATTCCCGCCGAATCTGGCATGAATTAAGACCGGAATTCGACGGGCTTTCCAAATCTGTAAACCATTTCAAAATCGGTTAAGAAATGGCCGAGTTATCTACGGAAACCCCCTTTTGATTATCTTCGGGATATTGCCATGACATCATAACCACGTGGATGAAGAACTTCTAGAATGTTCTAGAACATTCGACTGCATTATTATTAGCTACACGCTGATTGGATGTTGCTCGACCGATGATTGGTTGGAGCCTGCGCCTGTGACGTCATGAGTAGTATAAAAGGAGAGGAGATCCAGAGTTCGAGAGCATACTTGGCCAGGGGCCGAATAGGTTGGACCTGTACTAGCTACTATCGTCTCGACCGGCAACACGCAGATCACTTCGCTTTCTGTCGGTTTGTCTCCCATAGCTAGCAGTAATCCAACCCACTGCACTAAAGCAATTTTGTAACTCCGGTTACTTGCGGGAGCATTATGGAACTTTTTAGTTATTGTTCACGAATATATCAAGAGCTACTTCGGAACGCGAACTTGCGGTGAGGCCTTTCCGGCCTGAAAATGTGATTCTACAGATGTAGAGGCAGCGATGTTCTTTGGTGGATGACTCGCCGGGTCTGCCGGCCATGGCAAAAAATGGTTATTTAACTGTCCCCGCACTGATGTCATGCAGGTTCATCTAAACCTTTCGACCGCAGCAAATAAACTTTGCCCGGTATGTCTTCAGAGCTGGCTGACGTACCCCGCACCGTTAAGCTTAGTTTTGTATCTTCATCTGCATCTAACAACCCCCGCTTGTGATTGGGTTGTAGTCAACTTCCATCCATACCATCGGTGTATGCGAACTTTCTTCACAGCAGCAATGTTATTGTATCTCTTGCTGACTACTCGTTAGGCATTCTATATTGTGATTACAGTCCTGAGTTCGATCCGTTCCCGTCATGAGCTGCTTGCGGGAATCCTGTGGGAACCAGCCTGCGGGAACTTTCCAGCTTCTTGAAAATGCAACTCAAGTCAACCTAAGAGTGACGTATCAATTTCAGTAACACGATAGCCCAGACTTATGAATGGCTACCGATTATTCAAGTAACTATACTTAACATTTTAATTATTCCATTAAATGTATTTTTTCCTAATTACAGCCTACCCGTATAGACAGTCCCGATGACTAATAGGTACCGTAATGGTCTTAGGACCACTAGTTATAATTTCTGTATATGTTTATAGTTATTCTTATTTTCTGTAAGGTGTTTTCGCTAACAGCACTGTAGTAGGTTCCTCACCCTGTACTATATATATATGTATATGGCCAGTGGCCATCAGTTCATATGTGTTGCTTATTTATAGAAAATACACGACTGCAGTGCACGTAGGAAACACTAGACAGCAACATTTATATATGCAGCACTTTCTCCCGCCACCAAAAATTTTTCACTGAGGTCGCTGTCCGTGCTATAACTCTGTTTAGCCCGGCATGCTACCGACTAAAACCTTTTCTATTCAGCTCGATAGGATATGTTTAATATGATTAGAGACAATTTCTTCATTAGGAAATCTGTAGTGTATGCCTCTCTCCCGGTAGTTGCGATAATTTAGCCCTGCAGTCCGGCAAGATTGCGTACGAGTGGCCAAAATACCCAAAGGGCCTCATATCTCTAAGATAGTGTCGCTCTTCATGTTCCACTAAGCCTTGTGGCTTCTTAATTGTTTGAATGTCCCTACCCACACCATGGGCTGATCCGACCCTGGGAAACTGTTGGGGTTTCTGAGCGGTGATGGCCAAGGTGTGGTATCACAACCATTCCCCATGTATCTTCGGATACTCAGTAGTTAGTCACCATTGCCAATGTAGGAAAGCACTGCGAAACATATCTTAATTATTATTTTCTTCAATCTGCTGAACAATCCTCCCGCACCGCAGTGCAAAGCTGGGCAACTTGTGTTTAAACCTAACGACAGGTTAAACGGTTAGTTCCATAGGACCTGGTGACGGGCGAGAAGTGCATCCCTACAGAATTCCATAAGAATGTCTGGGCATGATATTCAGATCTGCCACACCCTCATGGGAAGGACATTTACGGTGGGTATTCATCTCTCTTACCCCCACCATTGTGATAGATCAGTTGCCTAAAAAGGCTTTTGTGAAAAAGTAACCAGTGTCTTGTAACGTTTTATGTGGTTATGGAGCGAGATGTCTGGATTCTTATCCAGTTCGGAGATCTTACTAAGTAACATGTATGAGCACTGTCTTCAGTATTGATGTCTTAGGGCATCCGTTCTCAATGACAGCTGTATCTACCAGCTAGGTAGACACCCACCATTTGCGGCCTAAAATAGTTCTTGTCACTAAAAACTAAAAGATAGCTAAGCATAGAAGAAGGCCTGCATAAATAAAGCGGCAACTACTAATTCAGCATACTAAGAATTACATAAGACGGTGACGTGGGAATCCTTCAGGAATCGTTTGTCCCGTCTTCACGTAAAACAGCACGCAGCCTTATGGTCATAATCTCACTAAATATGATCTTTTCTTTTCAGCATTTTGGTTAAATATTGGAGTGGACCCATTTTTGACTACTACTCTTCTCCCGCTTTAAGCAGTGGTGACATTTTTCCGTGACGGAGGCGTGAGGCATTTGCCTCTCGCAAGGATTCAGCGACGACGGTCCACACGAGGATAATACTCCTCAACCAAACTAGCACTAGGAGTAGTGCCTGCTTGAGGCACATGATTTTTCGTCACTACAGAGATAATTTTCTTTCCTTTCAGATTAGAGGTGTAATAGCTTATAATAAGTTAATTAGTTACGTCTCGTGTATGGGAACCTCCCTTGCGGGGATACCTCTGTGGACCTACGAGTCTGTGTGGTATCTCCGGGAGCCCCACATTTAAAAGTTCATCCGGCTGTCTCTATGTTTTGTATTTTCGTCCCGACACTACCCCGCAAGCTACACTAAAGACTCCACATAGATCGTTCTTGACATCATTTTAGCAAGAGGCCCCACATAGATCATACTAGCCAGGTCAATCATCCTGCGGGTACTTGGATTCCCAGACCACTCCACCCATCCAGCAAGTGACAGGTTACACCGTCTCATGCACACATAACCTCTGATCAGAGGAGACATGACTCGCAATACGAATGCTTGCCATGGCCTGACTGTACATTGAGCCATCTTGACCACTCATAATCAAGAATGGGTTGATGAACTGACATGATGAAGATGACCAGTCAGCGACCCAGTCAATAGTGATCACCATCTGAGCTCACGCTCAAGGGCATCCAACGGTCTGATCCATACCTATCTGCCAACAGAATATGAACTTTCACCATTTTCTCAGGCCATTCCTGCAGCCCATCTCTAGCAAACACAGCAAAATTCTAGTCTACTAGAGATGTCCTGGGTGTAGACTATCCTCCACATACCACGCATGCCCACTTACTACTACCAAGTTCAGCAGCATGAACAATGCGCCAACTAGATGGTACCACAGTAGGATGTTTATTCATCCTTCGTTAGACACAGAGGCCTTCAGTATCTCCTCTGCACTATATCAAGGAGTTGTACGTGCCCCCAAACTCTCATGAGCCCACTGCAACATGTTAATGGGAGCCCTTCGAGGAGCCTATCCCTCTTGGTTCCCGTTCTTGGTATGACGTTTCTTCTTGCGGATCCATGCTGCCTTATGAATGCTTCGTTCAGAATCGCTGCTGCTGCAAGACGTTTTTAATGAGGCTGTAAGAGGTTGTGAGTTGCATACCACCAAAGGACACCGGGTGTTAAGTGCCTTGGTGGTGAGACGTGGTGCTTGCAGAAACGTTGTTTCAGTGGAGGTGTTCCAACCTACCACTGCTGTTTTACATAGGAAAGCAGGGCGAGTAGATGCAGAAAGTGCGGGGTCACATTTTCCGCAGGGGGGGGGGAGAGTAGATGGCAGTGCTGCAGGTGCGATGTGCATCGTAGGCACCGACATAGCGGAAGGCGGGTGCTGGTGAGTCCATGGTGTAATAGGAATGTGATGATGAGTGGAAATGGCTGCCTGACGTTGTGGTTCAGCTGCTGCAGTTGAGCCGGGTTATGGGAATGGGCACCGAAGTGACTCTGTAATCAGTGCCCGTGCTGGTTTTGACGGATTCTCAGGCTGTGGGTACATCGGGCAGTGGATGGAGTGGTTGATGGAGGCCAGTTTGGGCATTGGTCCTTCCAGTGGCCCGGCAGACCACATCCAAAGCATGTGTTTGGTGGCGGAGCTGAAGCTGTGGTGGGTTGCAGTTTAGTGGTGGACTGTGTTGCGATGGTGGTGCTAAGTGTTGTTACGAGATTTGAGTGCGGAGATCTGTTTTGTGATCTCTTCTAATCTTTCGTGCATGTTTTGCCTATTGCTTTTGCTATGCTGGTTCCCACGTCCTTGGGCGTTATTGTGGCCCCTGCGATGGGATTGGCCACGTCCTCTTTTTCTAGATACATGATTCTGACTGTTTTGTTCTGGGTGCACGTGTTGTTCGTTTGCTGAAGCGTTAGTGGTTGCAGTGTTTTATTCAGTGGTGGAGGCGATATTGACATCATTTACGTCATTAATTGGGTGCAGTTGGCGGCGATTATTCTTTTCCCATTCCAAGAAATTCTCGATCTGAACCACGGTGGCCGTAAGCTGTTGGAGGCTGCCGTGCTCCCTGAAAAAAGTTTTTCTTTTAATGCGGGCTCTCCGCTCAATGCATCGATGAAGGTGTGGAGATGAAAGTGTCTAACGCCCTTGATATTTGTCCTGGGATACACGCGGGTAACTAACCAATGGATGCGGCTCGCTAACTCCGGTAATGTTTCCTCTGAGCCTCGACATAGATTTTTGAGTTGAAGTTTACTCATTTCTCCGAGGGCTGTGTCACCGAATCTTTCCAACAATGCGTTCTCCAGTTCGGTGTATGATGGGGGTGTAGTCTGTTCTTAAGTCTGCCAGAACTTGCAGAGCTTTTCCAGACAGCTTTGCAGCTAAGTACTCTCCCATCTGACGATTGCTCCACTGGTTTGTCCTACTTATTATTTCGAAATGCACTTTATAATTGGTCCAATCAGTCTCCCCGCTAAATTCGGGGGTGGGGGGAGAATGATCCGGCCATGTCCTCGTGGCTGTAGCTGAAGGCCAGCATAAATAAAGCGGCAACTACCAATACAGTATCTTTGGAACTACATAAGACAGTGACCTGGGAATTCCTCGGAAATCATTCATTCCGTCTTCACGTAAACCAGTATGCATCACATTAGTTATGGGTTCACTAGGATCTTCAGCACTTAGCATTTTCTGTTGAACAAAAGAGTGGCCCCATTTTGCCAGCTCTTTTCCTCTGCTTCAGGGTTGAAGGCATTTTCCTGTGACAGAGGCCTGCGTGAGGCACTTTCCTCTTGCAACAACGATATTTTCTTTGTGTGTGCTAGGGGTATATTAGCTTATATTAAGCTACCTAGTGACTTCATTGTGGATGTTTCTCTTACGGGGTTACCTCTGCGGATTCAAGGACATGTGTGGTACCTCCGGTGACACCACGTGGAAAGGACACTGGATCGCTCTATGTTGTGTATTATTGTGTTTATTTACTGTCAAACGAAACACATTGTTTGTATAGCATATTAATATTTCTACTGTTTAATTATAATTGTTCCATATCTCTAAATTAGTATGGCTAGACACACCGGTGACACAAACAGTTGGGACGACAACGTGTGGTTCTATCTCGGTGGCAATGGTCACACGCCCCCACTGGAACATCAGTGTTCCACCGGCTCTAGAAGTCAGTCTTTGTATTTCTCGTAGAGACGTGATATGGGATCCGCAACCCCGAGATCTGCAGCTAACCAGCACTCCCGAACATCATGCACTTGCAGTGCGATGGGCAGAAACGTCATGATGGGGAAGGCGCGTACCCCCGAGAGCTACAGTTCTAAGATGGGGGGAGATGTATGTAAATCAACACTTTAGTTATCACCACTCAGAAATCCCAAAAATTTCCCAGAGTCGGATGCTGCCAATGTGTCGATTGGGAGGCCAGACAATTTTTTTAGCCATACGGCTGGAGGAGCGCAGAAAGAGACAATCACTCAATATTAATAAGAGGCCCTAAAGTAATTGGCCATTTTGCACAATCTAGCTGGTGCGTGGTGTTATATATTCACTACAGCCGGAAAAGAGGCGTACACAATGTGTGTCTTACAGAGAGATTGCTCCTAACTACTTTAAACCTATCCTATCGAGCTAGAATATCCAGGTTTATTTGGTCACATGTCAGGCTCGAGCATGGTGAGCGTGATCAGTGACCTCAGTGTAAAATTGATGCTGGAGGAATATGGTGATGCGGATATAATGCTGCTATATAGTATTACCTAGCGCACTGCATTCTAAAGTTTCATATAAACAAAACCTTATAACTAGGATGGCTACTTGCCATATACATAACTAACTAATACAGTGCTGACAGTATCTCAGCTCATAAGACCTTGGTGCTTGTTAGTTCTAAGCACACGGAAATAAGGATAATATGTACAGTGTGAAACAGAAAGTATAAAAACGTGGTCTTTAAGACCGGGTAGGAACCTATTAGTCATCGGTACCTTTTACAGAAATAATGAAATGCACAATAGTATAGTTACTTGAGTACCCATTGGTCATCGGTACAGTAAGAGTTCATAAATCATGGAAATTGATACCACCAGACTGTGGTCTAAATGTTAACTAACACACGCGACATGCTGCGCGGAAGTTTGATACCACTTTTCAGTGTGGTCCGGAAAATCTGGCGAGTTATCCACCGAGAATCACCTCAGCTCTACATCCTGTGGAATTACATCGGGCCCGCAAGGCCCATCCACAGGAAACGCCTCTGAAAGTTCCGGATGCGGGAGTCATTATATTAATTTATTTTGCCCCCGGATGGCCATCTGGGAGCTTCCAAAATTCTATCACGGATGTCCGAGTCTGCTCACTGGTGCAGGAGATCTCAATTCCGAAGGGCACTGCTGTGGTATAGGTACCACAGTCAGTTACCAGTTCTACAACATCTAACACTGCTGGCTGGTCCAGCAGTCTTGCTGACTGTGTCAGCTTCTACACTGAATTGCTCTCGATTCTCGATTTCTGGCTCCTTTTATACTACTCATGATGTCACAGGCAGGACGCTCCAGACAATCAGTGGGCGAGCAGTAGCCAATCAATGGGCAGCTAGAAGTGGTGACGTGGCTATCACGTGAACAGCGCATTCCCCATTCATTCAATGCATACACGCGTTTACGACTTCAAAGCAATATTTTGAAGATAATTTTAATGAGCCATTTAACGATAACTCGGCCATTTCTGGTCGGATTTTAAAAAGGGAAAAGGTTCTGAAATCCTCATTTCATTCCGGTCCTGAGTGGTACAAGAACGCCGAGAATATAGTGAATTGAAGAAATCACCAGTACCAACTCGGTACACTATAAGTATATACTCTCTCCCAATACCGACACGTGTTGTCAGGGAAGCTCAAACGTGTGCAGGCATGTGCGCTATGCGTTCTTACGAACTTAGCCATTTTAGGGAACCCTCTCTTATAAGGCTTTATACACGCATACTATCCCACTCAGTGGGGGCGTGCTTGGAACGTACCTGGAGCGGTCATCCCCAGGGCCGTCTTACCGCATGGGCACAGTGGGCAGTTGCCCAGGGGCCCCACAACTTTAGGGGCCCCGATCCATTTGAAAAAAATTACTCACTATGGAAGATACTTGTTTCATTTGGGCTCTAACCCTTTAATGGCTATACCGGTCCAAAACGGCCTCTGCAGTGATCTTGAGAAATGTCCATTTGCAAACCAAGAGAATGCAATTATTGACAATTTACCACAGGGATGACTGACACTATAAAGGAGCCAGTCATTCCAGTGGTGCATTTTCAAAAATTGTATTCTCCTGGTCTGCAAATGGACATTTCCTGAGAGAAAATTGAATTGAAAAAAAAATAAATTTCGTCATTAAAGGGCTAAATAAACTGTAAATCTGACGATGTTAAAAGATCACGAGTTGTTCAATAATGGTAATCACTTCAAACCTGCCTGCTTTGCCCAGGTTAACTTTTCTGGTTCTGAACATATTGGTATTGCATGTTTATATCGGCGAGATCAACAATGGTCAGTGAGTGATACCTACGATACGATGATCTTTATCTGTACTGTACATATACCATATTTAGATGATTACAATAATATCTGTGATCTTTGACCTAACAGGGTCATCATAACCAGGTTTTGTTTCTCTAAGCATGGAAAGCGACATTCTGAAAAATATAGATTTTAAAACCATCATCCAACAATTTCCTGACATAAATGCCGCAAATTTCCTAATTGAAGACCATGCTACTAATGCATTGTGGGGGAGAATTGACGATATAGTGGTGTGTGATTAGCCAATTAGGGGCCCCAGTACACTGCTTTGCCCAGGAGCCCCATACATTCTTAAGACGGGCCTGGTCATCCCATACCCAGTCTAGCTGGGATGGTCCGTACCCATCCGGTCGATCCATGCTAAACCACCCTCTCCTAGTTTGACACCCATGACAAATGATCAACGCATCGTGGATCGAATGCATGGGAGCATGCTATGTAAGAATTATAGACTTCCCGAGTAGGCATGTAGCCGAGAGGAATAGTGATGTGAGAGACGTGTAGTTATCAGAGAAGTGCACATAGAGGTGTGAAAGCGTTTGGAAGGGAGGCATACTTTTAGTTTTCATTTTTTTTGGACCTGGAATTATTTTTCCAGGTCTTTTCCTTTTTTGTTTGTTTTATTTCGTGGTGCATGCTTTTTCTTTATTTTACTACCTGATTTGGCTAAAACAATAGCTTGCATGGGCGTTCTCTCAGTGATGGGAAATTATTTTTCCGTCGAGAACGTCCAAGCTCCAATGTACCTTAATCATATATAATTATAAAAGTATAGGAAAAAAAATTATATTAAAACATACAGTAGTAGAATGTAAATATCACAGTATATGTGTAATTACGTATACATTCCAGATATATTAGGGAATGCATACAATGCGGCACGGACAGCTTTCGCTATCCACAATTCGTCTTGACATACTGACTCGAGAAGAGAAATAATAAGAAAAATAATATTTTACTACGGTAAAAAAAATAGTTCATCAGGCAGCCCAAGCAATAGCTGGGACGGCATGACGGGTAGAAGACATGTTCGCTATGGTGTGTTGTGTACTTATGTCGCACACGACGTGCTTACAATGCAGGTATCCGCAGCGATTATTTCTGTGAGGCACAGCTATGCAAGAATTTTGCGTAGCTGTGTAGGATAACCGTGGTCAGCCAAGGGACGGAGTTTCGATTTTAAAAACATATATAATAATGAGAAAAATATAAGTGTTCCATTTTCCGAACACCTATTCACACATTCTGCTGCATCCTCGACGATAATGTCCACAAATATCCACGGAGAAATTCCCCTAGCGAGTCTGGGTTCCACGACTCATACTGGATGGTCGTGGTGGGTGGTCCTCCGATGCCGAAATCTCATTTCAGTTGGATGAAGCTGCTGATGTATCTATGGATGCGCTAGTGGTGGTGGTGACGATGACGGGTGTAGTTCTGACTGGTGGCGGTACTGAGATTGCTGACATCACTGTTGTTGTGGCGGTGATCGTGGTGGTGCTGGCTGCAGGGTGGCTAAATGATGCGATGGTGCTGTGCGTCGATGCTGCTGCAGTGATTGCGGATAACTTCCTTATTTTCACAGCCTTGATTAACTTTCTCGCGGACGTCATGGGAACTGCTCGGATCTCTGGTTGATGAGCCAATCTGCGCTTTCCTGAATATGGTCTGTCTGGTGTGGTTGTCTTTCTAATGGCAGGATCTATTGGAAGGATGGTGCTGTGCGTGGATGTCGGTGTGCTGGTCTGCGGTGCGGTGGTGGTGATGACGGCTTCCGTGAGACTGATCTCCTCATCTATTACTAAACTGCACAGAGATATTGAATGATCAGAAATGTCCTGTAAACCTTGTTCGGATATATTCACAGGAGTTGTTATTACCACTGATATTGGCTGGCCTATCACGGATGCGGATGCTGTGGTGGTGCTGCGTGTTGTCGGAGTTGTCGGTGCGGAAACTACAGTTGGTGTAAATACCGATGCTGCAGGTGCTGCCAGTGCTGTTCTTGCGGGTGCTGCCAATGCTGTGGTGATGGGTGCTGGAGTGCTGATGCTGGGTGGCTGTGTTGCTGATGTCGAAGGTCAAGCCAATTGCGGAAAGTCAGTTTGTCATCATTTGGTGCATTTCGTTTTGGCCATTTCCCCCGCGGAATCACGGTAACTGGAAGTCTACTTTCGAAACGTGGAACAATGATATCTATGTCCTCATTCTGTTCACATGTCGCAACTAACACACAATGTTAAAAAGACAGCACGTGTGTTACACCATACCGAGTAGCTGAATACAGGTATTTGCAGTCTGCACAGAATGCTCTCTGTAATAAATGGTCGCGATTGACGTGAAGCATCATGCCCGAGTTTCTGGAAAACACATGCGTGCATGGCTGTCCGTTATGCATGAAAGCTGTACACGGATACTTCTTTCCGGTGTGAGCAGGCGTCGATTCTTCTGAGCTGTCGGACAAGGCGAGATCTTCGGCAAGTGACATATTATTCCCGCATGATGATGATTTGCGGAACTGCACTAACCTAATTTAAACTTAACTCTTCATAACTTTCCTGGTCAATATAAATAGATAATAAAGTAATAATAAGAAACAGCAGAATTTGGTTTGCGACCCGAAAGTAGCCTAATGCTCGATCTTCCCTAGTGTTGAGTTTGACAGGAAGATGAAATTTCAGTGCACGCCTTCCTCCTTTTATAATTTTTGGTGACGTCAAATGAGGGCGGATGACCACACCCGAAAGTTTTATGGTGAGTTGGGCCCGCCAAACATGGAAATATTTAATTTTAATTCTCCTGGAGTCGGTTCATATATTCCCTCTGTAGGAAGGAGGTAAATATAAATATAAGAAGGAAGGATAGTCGCTTTCATCCCCACTCGGCGGAAAATGGAGTCTCAGATCAATGTTAAAATCTGGAACTACTTATTTCTGTGGAAGCTCACCTTTTAATTGGCATGAAGCGTTTTTTCAAGTTGGATGGTTATAAACTCGCCTGTTCAAATTTCAGGCTGGAAGACCCGATGGGGTGTGGGATAGTGTGATGACGTCAGCGGCCTGGCCCCGACTCACCAGCTCTCGCCTCTTCCATCACACTGTGGTAGATACGCATAGGGCAGTTCTTTTGTTTATAGCCTTTGATCCAATTTACTGGAAATTAGAAGTGATGATCACGTGATTATTGTTTTGAAAGCACGTGGTTGATCGGAAACTTTGGCAATCTGTATGTAATGGTGGAGTTTTGATGCTGCTGACTGTTCGTAGTTGATGCGAAAAATGGAAATGTATGTTTTCATTATTCTGTTCCTCAGAACAGCGTCACTTTATACGCGCGTGATCTCATATATGCGCCACCTCTTATGTGTAGTAGATTTATTCCAGCCCATGTTGATTAGTGGCTGGAATATGTAGGTAAGAAACTCCATGATGTTATACTGTCTAAGTTTTGATGCTGCTTCATCAGCTCGCATGCTAATGATTTGTATGCGCAGTAGAACAGCCGTGTTCTTAATCAAAATTAGGACAGTATAGCTGACTGTAATTTATTGTTTGATTTAAACAGCTCCATGTCTTGCGGAAACCAAGTCTACTGACCCCGCGAAGCTGGACTGTATTTTCCGGGAGGGTGGACTGCCAAGCATCCTCCTCTGTGGATAGGACTAGTCTCAACTTACCTAGACCAAACTTAATTATCACAGTACATCTCGAAAAATGTGTGTCTCAGTTTTACAATTTACAATACCGTCGTATGGAGATTGTGAATACAGTCAGCCTGAGTGTCTGTGTCGCTGTCATGTTGGTGAATTTGATTGATACGCGTGTCTGCTTATCTGCCGATGATTCTTGCGCTGTTGTGAAGAGTGATGTTTTTATGGCAGCGGGATGGGAAAGCTGCATGTGGGTGGTGTCAACTTTATCGGACATGCTGCATTTCGCTCTCTAATGGCCGAGTCTGAAGACGGGACATAGTTACTTAAAAACTTGCGGGCCAGTGTGTTCTGTATGCTCCTGCCTTTCTGTGTCTTGCTGGGATGTTCTGACTACTCGCGAGGATGAGGGTGGGTCTTAGTAGGGCAGTTTTGGTCAGGGGTGTCCTTTGGATGGGGAGGGTCATCTCCCATTAGACGACAGTTGTACTCTGTCATAGTTTTTAAGTACGGGGGATATTCGAGCCTAGAGTCTGCTGAACAGGCTACTTCCATGCCCACCACCAGCGGTGGGGGTGGGGTGGGTGGGGGTGTTGACTGTGGTGCGGGATTCCACCTCCTGTGTAGCAGCTGGCTCTCTCATATCTGAAGATTGACAGTCGACAGACGATGAGTGGAGTGTGAAATGGACAGGACTGGTGATGTCCGAACTTGGTGCATATTGGAGAGACGCGAATTGGAGTGGGGTGGTGGTGCTATTGGATGGGGTGCACCTTGGGATGTGGATGGTTTCGCGATTTGCCGATTTGTAGGGGGACACCGAGTTGTGTGGTTTTGCTGTTCTTCAAAACAAGCCAGGGCCTCATCAAGCTTCTTCACTTCCATGCTATTTATTACATGTTCCATCCCACAGGAAGCATGGCCCGGGGCAGCCTCAGCTTCCGCTTCTGGTAACTCTATAATTGGGGTAATAGCATGAAGTGGATGGGAATGGGAAGAGGTCGGCGGAACAACTTTTCCGTCCTTCCCCTTGGACAGCACAAATGAGAAAGTCTTCAGATACGACTTCTCAGATCTTGTAGACCCTCTCTGATGAGGGAGAAGGCGAGTATGTATCTCGTCATCGTCCTGAGCGTTAGTCAGATGTTAACCGGACTCCTGGCTTGGTAGGAGAGGGGGTCGAACTAGCACCGCGGTGCTCGGGACTAACGTTGGGGATACCTGTTTCTGTAGAGACATCTGTCTGGGTACCAGTGTCATATGGAATGCCCAGTCCGTGATCTGGCACTGGATCGTCACTGACACAAGGTTTAAGTTGATCGAAGTAGATGACTGAGGTCAGGCCATCCGAGGCGTGGGTATGGTATGTCACGTCTGACTTCTTACCTACTACCACATAGGAGCCTTTCCACTGGTAACTCAGTTTACTCGGCACGTTTGCAGACCATCGCGAATCATGAACCCAAACCATTTTTCCTGCCTCATACTGGTCTCCATGCACTTGCCGCTCATGCCAAGTTTTCTGACGCCAGTGTGCAGTGGATAATGTTGCTCTCACTAGCTCATGGGTCTGTTCTATCCACTGCCGCATGAGCTCTACGTAGAGAGATGGTGAATTTTTCTCCCCTGGAATCCTGGGCATGGCCAGATCCAGGGGTAAGGCTCATTCACGGCCTAACATTAACTGAGCAAGTGTATATCCCGTGCTGGAATGTATCGACGTGCGATATGCCATGAACACATATGAGAGTCATAGATCCCAATCCCAATAAACAAGGCATGTCTCCTTTGTCTGCATTTCTTCCAAGGTGCGGTTGAACCTTTCTACCATCCTGTCACTACGCGGATGGTATGGCGTTATGCATGTTTTGACTATATGAAACAATTTGCAGAGCTCGGAGATCAGCTGGCTCTCAAAATTACTTCCTTGGTCGGAGTGCAGTTCATAGGACATACCGAATCGGCAGAACACATTGCTTGTCAAGACCTCCGCTACTATGGATGCCTCTTGGTCCGGCAAAGCAAATGCTTCAACCCAGTTCATAAAATAATCTTGCAATACAAGGATGTACTTGTTTCCTTCATCCGTCATATTCAATGGTCCGAGCAGATCAATAGCCACTCGCTCCCATGATGCACCAACAATTTTAACTTGTAAGGGTGCATACTGGTGCTGGCCAACAGTGCGTCTTTGGCATGGGAACATTTGGCGACCCATGCCTTCACACTATCATGTATCCCGATCCAGTGGAATCTCTGTTTAACTCATGTAGTAGTCCGTTCGATGGCCAGGTGTCCAGCGGTATCATGAAGTTGTTCAAGAATAGTTTTACGATAACACTCAGGGATCACTATCTGGTTATTAATGTAGAGAATTCCATCCTGCATATGACACTCTCCAAACCGCTGATAGTAGTATTTTACCATCGCAGAAAGTGGTGTAACAGATTCCTTAGGAGGACGTACCCCCACCTGGATCCACGCATATATGTTCCGTGTTTGCATGTCTGTTGCTTGTTCATGAGCGAATGTCTCCATGTTCCACTCTGTGCACCACAATTCAGGGAACACTGGAGATGATTGTGTAGTATGTGTCATGGTGGTGGCCACTTCTTGTTCATCCTCAAGCCCGATTCTGCTCAATGCATCGACATTTCCATGCAGTTTGCCTGGACTATGAACAACGTTGAAGTTAAAGGCCTGCAGGGATTCCTGCCACCTCACTACCTGGCCCTCCGGATTTTTTAGGTTTCTGAGCTAGCGTAGGGAGGCATGATCTGTATGCAGGGTAAATGGGCACCTGTACAGAAAATGTTTATAGTACTTGAAATGAACCGCAGGTAGAAATTCCCTCTTAGTGGTCGCATAGTGTTTCTCCGTTTCATTCAGAGTACGCAAACTATAACCCAGTACCTGCTCTGTTCCATCTTCCATGACCTGAGATAGAACTGCACCAATGGCATAAGCTGATACATCAGTGTCCAAGATGAAATCGAGGTTAGGGTTAGGTTGAGCAAGAATTGTGGCAGTCATCAAGAGTTCCTTTAGCGCCCTGAAGGAACCTTCCCACTCACTCGTCCACTCGAATGGTCGATCTTTTTCGGTGATCCTAAATAATGGTGATGCAATCTCACTAAAGTGATGGATGTAATGACGATAGTATGGGCAGAGACTGAAGAAACTCTGGGTGTCCATGACTGAAGTGGGGGTCTCCCACTCGCTTTAGTTTTTGAAGGCTGAGTAGCCACTCCATTGCTGGATATGACGTGTCCCAGGAACTCGACGCTCTGTCTAAAAAGATGACACTTTTTGGGGTTGAGCTTTAGATTCGCTGTGTGAAAGCGTATTAGAACTTTGTCCACGTAGGACAAAGTCTGCTCAAACGAGGAGCCAAAGACAACTACGTGGTCGATGTAACAGAGACAGATCTCCCATTGCAGGGTAGTTAATACCTGCTCAATGAGACACTCGAACATTCCAGGAGTGTTGCACAATCCGTAGGTCATCTTGCGGAACTGGAAAAGACTGTCCCTACACAAATGCGGTCTTCTCCCGATCAGCCTCATCCATGGCTACCTGCCAGTACCCACTAGCTAAATCAAGGGTACAAAACCACTTGGCTCCAGACAAGGAATCTAAGGCCTGATCTATCCTAGGTAATGGATATGCATCTTTGACACTAAGATCATTAAGGGGGCAGTAGTCTGTACAAAACCACAAAGATCCATTCTTTTTGCCTGCTAGTACAATGCGACTGGCCCAGTGGGATGGTGATGGCTCTATAATGCCTGTCCGCAACATGTCATTTACTTGTTGATGTGCCTCTACCTCCTTGGGAATGGGAAGACGTCGAACAGGTTGTCGAATGGGTCGGTTGTTTCCGGTGTCAATGGAGTGTCGCACGAGATGAATTTCTCCCAGGTCCATATCTCCTGCAGAGAAACTATCGCGTATTTGAACAAATTTTCCATATGTCAAGTTTATGAGATTGCATCAATCCAACTGTGGCATGCAGATATATGTTATGTAAGTGTTCCGGCAAATCATCAGAAGTTGTTGCTGGTGTAGGTGTAATAGGGGTGTCTCCAGTGATATCACATCCACCCGATGGCCACAACGAACTCCCAGTTCAAGAGTTATTGGGTCCGTTGTGCCATTGAATATCCAGAATGGTATATGATTCTTATTGGTGGTGTCCATGATCATTCGGGGACTGGCGCATTGTGAGGTGATTATATATTCAGGGTCGAGTTCCAGCATGGCTATGTGAGTGTTGTTTCCTAACTGTGGTGCAGTAGCCCATAAGATTTTCTCCTGTCCCAGCTCAACTGTGGCTGTTGATGCTAAAACCACCACACATGTGTCGTACAGTGATGACTCCGGTCCAAGGGGTGTACGTCGGCCATGTTTGTCTAATTCCTGCTGTCTGCCATGTATGATGGCTTTGCTGGTACTGCGGAAATCAGAACCAAGCAGGGCATCGTTTTGAATAGAGGCGATGACAACTCGCTGGATAAATTGCATCTCCTCTATCTGTATTACGAGGTTTACTGTTCCGGCCACGGGAACATCGGCTCCTGTAGCTGTTTGCAAAAATATGCTTGTAGGTTTAAGGGGTTGTGTCTTATGAGGTGGGAATGCGCTCATATAAGCGTTTGTTAAAAACTTTGATGGAATCTCCGGTGTCAACAGTGGCACTGGTGGAAACACTGCTAAACAGACAAGCACACTTATATATTACTTTATGGTGTGCCTGCGGAAGAGTTTCCAATGATACCATCTGCGGAAGTGTTTTTAGTACAGTATCATCCTGCATGTAGTCAGCTTGTTTCTGGATAGCTTCCATGAGTGCCGTTGGTGGCTGAGTGAGGAAGGGGCCAACCCATCGTCGCTGCTGCTGTGATTGCTTAGGTGATGACGGAGCTGGGGTAGCAATGGTGGTGTTGTTAAGGCTGTTTCCGTGTACTGTGAGTTGGTGTATACAGTAGTGCGGGCAGGACTGGTGCATTCGTGGATGAGGGCTACCTGTGTAAGCCACTTTTTACAATGCATCATGGGATGCTTAGTAGACGTGCAGAAGAAGCAATGACGGCGTGTTGGGATGTCCCATCGGTGATCGGCGAAAACTCCTGTCACGGTGGTGCTGGTTGTTATTAGGGAAATTATTAGCATAGTCAGTGAGCACGAGTGCAGTTCGTCTGTCATATGATGCTACTTCCAAATCTAGGGAGAGCTGACTGTCTAATGAAGGAGCCTGAAACGCACGCATGTTGAGTGTTGGTGTAAGTTCACTTCTCATTTGGACCCCATATCGGGCGCCACTTGTAGCTTGCGGGGATACGTGCTGGTCCATCATGTTGCTCCACTCCGTTGCACCACATGTACAGGATGCGTGGGAGGGCTGGTTAGCTATGGCTCTTGGGGTTATGGTTCCTGTATCGCATCTCTCTGGAAGGTACAAAGACAGACTTCTAGAGCTGGTGGAATGTTCACGTTCCAGCCGTGCGACCATTGCCGTCGAGATTGAACCTCATGGTCTCATCTCAACTGTTCATGTCACCGGTATGTCAGTCCATTAACTAATTTAAAAGTCTGGACATGATGATATAATTGAAAGGTTATAACAACTATACACACCATTCTACTCATCTGATAGTAAATGAGCAAAATAATACAGTACATAGAGCTACTTGGTGTCCTTTCTACGTGGTCTCGCCGAAGGTACCACACAGATTCGTAAATCCGCAGAGGTATCCCCGCAAGGGAGCATCGCAACGAGGCTACTGGAATAGTTTAATATAAACCAATTATACCCCTAGCATACACAAAATATTATTTTTAAGAGGGAAAAGTGCCTCGCGCAGGCCTCTGTCACAGGAAAATTCCTTCGACGCTGAAGTGGATCAAAAGAGCTGGCAAAAAGGGCCACTCTTTTGTACAAACAAAAAAACTAAGTGTCGGTCAATTCTAGTGAAGCCATAATTTATGTGATGCACACTGGTTTACGTGAAGATGGGTCGGATGATTTCCAAAGAATTCATCAGTCACCATCTTATGTAGGTCCAAAGACACTGTATTGGTAGTTGCCGCTTTATTTATGCAGGCCTTCTGCTACATTCTAACCTACCATCTAGTTATTAGATACGTTTCCAAGCTTTGGCTGCCGTGGCATGGATTCCTACCTATCTTTAGACACATATATCTAACTGGCGAAGATGCCCAGCTTCCCGAAGGTGGCCCTGAATAGCATTTTCCTCAGAAAGACAGCGTGCATACATGTTATGGAGCAATAGCTCCAGAATCATATGACGATCTGGTCACCATCATCCCGCAACCACATATAACATCACTAGGATTGGTCACAGTTCACAAAAGCAATTTAGAAAGTGCAATGGTGGAGCGTAAGAGACAGATATCCATCAGTAGTGATCTTCCCGTGAGGGCATGGTGGGTTCTAAGACCTCACCCATTCACTACAACGAGTTGGATGGAAATTTGTGTCTCGCCCATCACCTGTGTGTTGAGGAATTAACGTTTCACCTGTCATTAGGGTTAAGTTCCAGAATTCCCAGAGATGCACTGCAGGCCGATGTTACATAATACATGATTTCTTTTTGCAGTGCTTCCTTCATTGGCGGGGGAATCTAAAACTAACTGGTATCCGAAGATACGGGGTGGGGGGAGGGGGGGGGGCGGAGGTGTATGAAAATCAACACTTTAGTTATCACCACTCGGAAACCCCAATAGTTTCCCAGAGTCGGATCCTGCCAACGTGTCGATTGGGAGTCCAGACAATTTTTTTAGCTATACGGCTGGAGGAACACAGAAAGAAACAATCACTCGATATTAATAAGAGACCCTAAGGTAATTGACCAATTTTACACAATCTAGCCAGTCTGTGGTGTTACATATCCACTACAGCCGGAAAAGAGGCATACAAAATGTGTCTCTTACGGAGAGATTGTCCCTAACTACTTTAAACCTATCCTATCGAGCTAGAATATCCAGGTTTAGTTGGTCACATGTCAGGCTCGAGCATGGTGAGCATGATCAGTGACCTCAGTGTAAAATTGATGCTGGGGAAATATGGTGATGCGGATATAATGTTGCTGTATAGTATTACCTAGCATACTGCGTCCTAGAGTTTTCATATAAACAAAACATAATAACTAGGATGACTACCTGCCATATACATAACTAACTAATACAGTGCTGACAGTATCTCAGGTCATAAGGATAATATGTACAGTATGAAACATAAAGTATAAAAATGCGGTCTTTAAGACCGGGTAGGTACCTATTAGCCATCAGTACCTCTTACGGAAATAATGAAATGCACAGTAGTTTGAAAGTTGCCCATTAACATGGAGGGCTATGGTTGTAATTAAATATGCATGTACATTATACTGGGTACACGGTGCGGGATACGGCGCATAGCTCTTGCGATGCACCAAGCAGAGTCCCACCAGACTGTGGTCTAAAAGTTAATTAACACATGCGACATGCTGCGCAGAAGTTTGATACCACTTTTCAGCATGGTCCGGAAGATCCGGCGAGTTGTCCACCAAGAATCACCTCAGCTCTAAATCCTGTAGAATTACATCGGGCCCGCAAGGCCCATCTGCAGGAAACTCCTCTGTGAAAGTTCTGTAAACGCGAGTTATTATATTAATTTATTTTGCCCCCAGATGGCCATCCGGGGGCTTCCAAAATTCTATCGCAGATGTCCAAGACTGCTCACTGGCGCAGGAGATCTCAATTCCGAATGACACTGCTGTGGTGTAGGTACCACAGTCAGTTAGCAGTTCTCTCGCGTCTAACACTGTGCATATCCAGCAGTCTTGCTGACTGTGTCGGCTTCCACGCCGAAGTGCTCTCGATTATCGATTTCTGGCTCCTTTTATACTACTCGTGACGTCACAGGCATGACGCTCCAGACAATCAGTGGGCGAGCATTAGCCAATCAACGTGCAGCTAGAAGTGGTGACGTGGCTATCACGTGAATAGCGCATTCTCCATTCATTTAATGCATACATGCGATTACGACGTCAAAGCAATATTTTGAAGATAATTTAAATGAGCCATTTAACGATAACTCAGCCTTTTCTGGTCAGATTTTAAAAAGGTAAAAAGTTCTGAAATCCTCATTTCATTCCGGTCCTGATTGGTACAGGAACGCCGTGAATATTGTGATTTGAAAAAATCACCAGTACCAACTCAATACACTATAAGCATATACTCTCTCCCAATACTGACACATGTTGTCAGGGAAGCTCTGACGCGCGCGCATGCACACTATGCGTTCTTACGGACTTAGCCATTTTAATGAAACCTCTCTTATAGGGATTTATACATGCATACTATCCTACTCAGGGGGGCGTGCTTGGAACGTACCCGGAGCAGTCATCCCATACCCAGCCTAGCTGGGACGGTTCGTACCCATCCGGTCGATCCATGCTACACATTCAACCCATGCACCCAATAATCCAGATGACTGAATGTGCTTTCCTCTAGCCTTGATAAAGTTCGGTGGAGTGTTGGGTCCAGCAAGCCTGATGATTAGGATGTCCTGGTATCCTTTCTGTGCCCATTTTAATTCTAGCTATTTACACTAGAGCACTTCATCTATTGTTAACACTACATACTGTTGACTAAGTTTACCTGCCACATGCCTACATGGTTCTACCCCTGTGTGCAATGTAATTGGTATATACATGTATATCCTGCAAGTCTACCTGCCACATGCCTACATGGTTCTACCGCAGTGTGCAATGTAATTGGTATATACATGTAAATTAGACCGGTGTTAACTATGTTCCTACTGTACTGGTTTGTTGGGTGAAGGCTGTCCATCCTGTGTGAGTGTTTCCTCCAACTTGACGTGTAATGAAAAATGCCATATCGGTTGCGTTATCTCAGCGTACAATAGGTTCATTATATCAATCTGTTATTGTTTTCTTAGTTAATGTTGGTTTTGCAATTCCTTCTATAACTCTAGCTGGAAATAGTTCTTCCATCACTTCAGAAACTTGGAGAGTTGTTGTTGTGGCTGTGTGGAGGGATTTGAATCCCCATATCTAAAATTTAACCCATATGTAACATAGAAGCTGAGTGCGTGAACTAGTCTTTATCATGGCGGCCATGTTGAAATCTTAGATGGATGCTGTATCTACTGTTTACAAGACAAAGCTCGCCATATCCAGTATTAGATGCTTCCAGATGTAGTCAGGCATATTTCTCAAAATAATAAATATCGAAGATCAGTTTAGTGCAAGAGCAATGCAGCATATTACATTGAAATGTCAATCAGAGGCGGCCATTTTGTTTTTGGCAATTTTGTCCATTATGGAGCTTCGGGACAGGTTGCCAGACTGCAAAAACGGATTCAGTAGACTCGAATCCTATTTATAAATTTGTCTGCCGACTTTTCTCGCCAAAACGCCTCTAACTTTTTATGGAAGCACATTTCTCTGATTTCCCACCCGATTATATTAAACATTTAAGATGGACTAAATCGAGTCATTCATGCCACGTAGTTGATTATGACGTCATATGATGGATGGACCCACTGGAAAGGTCCATTACAGATTTATGGATATAAAACAGAAGACACGCACATATGGGAAGCACGAACAGACGCACACACAATGGTTGGATTCAATTTGTCATTCAAGTATTTGATGTCATAATCCATTGCCTAACATGTATGCTGATTTCACATTCAGGGTGCCGTATTATAACTCCGTCACGAAGCTCGAAAAGTCGGTCAAGGCTACGAATTATTTGATGGGGTTAAAATTTACTAAACAGTATGTTGACTATTGTAGCCTCCGGGCATGCGGGCTGGTCCGCCGGATACTCTTGTTCCACGGCACTGCAAGTATGCGGTACATTGGGGCGAGGCTGCTGGTTAGCTGCAGATCTCGGGGTTGTGGATCCTGTGTTTTGCATTGTCGGATTATACAAAGACCGACTTCTAGAGCTGGTGGAACATTCATGTTCCAGTGGGGATGTGCGACCATCACCACGGAAGTTGAACCTCATGGTCTCATCCCCACTGTTAGTGTCACTGGTGTGACGGTCCCCTCGCTCCATTTAGAGCTAGGTAATAATTAAATACATACAATAATTAAACGTAGCAGTCAAATAATGGTACTCATTTGCTGCTATAAGAGAGAAGTCAAGTACATAGGGTCAAGTTGATGACTCATGATCATAGTCCTCGCCAGAGGTACCTCATAGATCATAATTGAGACATCTCTGCAAAGGAGGGTCCTAACGCGCCAACGTAGCGAGTTTAAAATAAACTAAATTAACCCCTAACACAAACATTATTTGTAGCAAGAGGAAAGTGCCTCGCACGGGCCTCCATCACAGGAAAATGCCTACAACGCCGAAGCGGAGGAAGAGAGTTGGCAAAAAGGGCTACTCTCTTGTTCAAATTATGCTATGTAAAAGAGTCAACCTAGTGAAATTATAAGTTTAATGTGATGCACGCTGTATTACGTGAAGATGAGGTGGATGATTTCCACAGAATTCAACATCGTCATCTTATGTAAGTTCAAAGATACTGAATTAATGGTTGCCGCTTTATGTATGTGGTCCTTCTGCTAGATCCTATCCTAACATTTAGTTTTTGGGTCCAGATCAAGGTTACGCCACAAATGGTAATGTATTCTAACTATCTTTAACATATAAGCCTGACAGGCAAGAATGCTCGGTGACCGTATGGCCACCCTTACAGAGCTCTCTCCCCCCCCCCCCTCAGCTAGAGAGCGTGCAGAAATACCATAAGGTGATAGCTCCGGAATCATATAATGATCCTATCACCATCGCATCATGATCATATATAACAGCAGAGGGACAAGTCCCATTACATAAGCATTGAAAAGCACATATAAGCTTAGGGTGGGGACAAAGATGCAGCTATCCAACTATAGTGACCTTCCTGTGAGAGCGTGGTGGGCTCCAAGACAACACCCAGTCACTTGTAGAGTTAGATGGAGAGCTGAGTCCTGTCCGTCACCAGTGTGTCAGGCGGATCATGTGAGATCTATACCTGGGGGACTAACATTTTACCTTTCACTAGGGTTATGTAAATTCGCCCAGAGATGCACAGCAGGCCAGTAACTATAATATTTTGCAGTGCTTCCTACTTTGGCGTAGTTTTCTAACTAACTAGTATCCGAAAATACGGGGGAGGAGGTGTACGGTCATTGACACTGCTTCTAACCACTCTGTGACTCTGAAACCCCCAAAGTTTCACAAAGTCAGCTCTAAACAATGTGACGGAGGGAGGTCCAAACAATTAATAAACCCAGAGGCTGGAGGAGCATAGACAGAGACAATCACTCTTATATTCGTAAGAACAGGAGGCCTTAAGGTATATGGCCAATTTATACAATCTAGCTGGTGTGCGGTGTTACTTATCCACTACTCCCGGAAAAGAAACATACACAAAATGTCTCCTACAGAGTAAATGTCCCTACTAATATAAACCTATCCTATTCAGCTAAAATAGTCACGGTTTAGTCAGCCGCATGTCATGTTCGCACAATGAGAACATAAGCCGCGACCTCAGTGAAAAATTGATGCTGCTGGGGAACAAGGTGCTGCGTTGTTGTTGCTGTATTGTGTAGCCTAGCAAACTGCGGTTCTAATGTTTTATATAAAATAAGCAAAACATATATAACTAGGATGCTACTGCCATAACTTATCACAGAAAAGTAAGATAGAAAGTCACAGGACATTGACAGTGCTTATTGGCACAAAAATAGGAATAATATATACATTAAAAAATAAACTATAAAAATGCGGTCTCAAACGACTGGAAGGTGCCTATTAGTCATCAGTACCTGTTAGAGAAAAGCAATATATGAATACAGTAATAATATAACAATAATGGAGTACCTATTAGTCATCGGTACGGAAAAAGTTCAGGAATCACAGTAGTTGAAGCTTCACACATTTGGAGCGTAAGATGGCATGATGCGGAAGTCAGCTGCTAGGAAAAGCTGCAGGCAAACTGTCTGATGTGGCTCATTCTCAGGAATGGTGAAGAAGAACATTTACGGTAGCGGATGGCTAGTAGTTAGTCACGTCTATGCACAAAGTTATTAATTTAAGCAGTGTTGAAGGTTCTGTACTTGTGCGGAAGTTGAAAGCTGCCCTGGAGTTATGATGGGCTACAGTTGAAAGTTATTAATGCGGATGCATTCTGGCAGATCACAAGACGAGCTGCATCACATAGCTCGTGAGATGCATCGGGCAATGTCCCCTGACTGCGGTCGAAGTGGCTAAAGTTAAACCCAAAACATGTGCGGATTTGAATTACCACTGGCCATTGTGGTACGGCAGATCTGGTGGGTTATGCATCGAGCACATCACTCACCATACATACTTTGACGCGCTTACATCAGGGCCAACAGGCCCATCCATACAAAGGTCCCTCTACGGTTGGTAGCTTGGGTCGCCTTACTTAAATTTCGTTAATGCCCTCCGGGAACGTACAAAAACTGTGATTTGGATGTGGTGGCTAGTACCCCTGAGACGTGTGCTCAAAACCGAGAGGCACCGCAGTAGGGTAAGCAGTTACCTTCGACTCGCTATTCTCAGACCAGGTACCTCACCACCACCTTCTCTCTCTCGACTGCCCTGAATCTAATTTTCCAGCGCCTTTTGTACTACTGGTGACGTCACAGCTGGAGTGCCACAGCCAATCAGCGAGCGAGCTACAGAGGCAGGGAAGCGATCACGTGACGCGATATCATACCCATGCACGAAGTATATGCATGCGCTAAGCCTATGGGGAAGTATATTTTGAAAGGAATTTACAGGTTCAATTAAAGATAACTCGGCCATTTCTGGGCCGATTTTAAACTAGTAAAAAGATTTGGAATCCTCGCTTCATTCCGGTCATGATTGAAACCAACAACGACGAGAAGAGTAGAAATTAAATGAATTAGATGTATCAACTCGATACAAAATACTAAAATGGATAACGGGGTATTAGCTTAATAGAATTGTCCAATAAATAAACAAACACATTTCTTTTTAACATCTAAACTATCTCACATTTATTCTTTTTTATACACATGTTGTCACGAACGCTGACCAAGACGACGACTCTCGGCTTTCTCCTGCCAGCTGCTTTTTATCTTCTCGGCTGGCTGCTCGACCACAGGGCCGGTCACTCTATCATTCGTGACACCATATGAGATGGTCGGTCCCCCCCCCCCCCCTAGACCATTGCCAATTGCAACCATGACTTAACACATATAATCATAACATCCACACATTAAAATTAAAATTGAGATGTCAATTTTATCATAAGTCATATTGGAATTGACAACCGTCATGGGAATTAAACGATCATTGAAATTGTACGGAATTCAAGTATGATATATATATATGTATGCCGTAGAATATTTGAAACAACCCAGACTGAAACCCGTTGTTGTGCTAGCTCCCGGTCAAACCAATTACAAAATACCCGACAGAAATGTCTATGTGTCATAAAGAAGCTGTCTTGTCTGGTCTGCAAGTGCTAGGAGGTTAACCCGTACAGCTACTGTCCGGGAAGGTAATTGTCGTTGATTGCTCTAACAGCGCAGCTGGTGAGAAAATTCTCACCCATTCACATCAATTAATTTAAACTTGAGACGTAATCAAATTGAAACTAACTATCAAGTTTACGGGCCTGAATCAACAACTCAACATAAAAATCTCCACAGGACTGTGAGAAAGGAAATGGTCAAGGGCACTTGGCACTACGTGTCCAGTAATCAACGTTTTGTAAAATGTGTCATTAAGAACAGTTATGATAACAGACAGATACGCCCTAGATCAAATGGTAGACTGTCAGCCTTCACGCAACCGTAATAATTTCAGAATGAAATATGATACAATTAGGTACATACAGTAACATTTATGAAAATGAATTGTTATAATTTCTAGATTGACTGATGAGTATGTGGATGACACATCATATTAGTAATATCCATTAGTATTAATCAATAATGATGACCTTGCAAATGATTAATAGTATACTATACATATTTTTAAGCAGTGAATGGGCAGACAAATGCAACATGTTATTGTCAATTGCCGAAGATATTTTATAGTAAATAGTATCCATATTTCAGATCCGACAGAACCCTATATACAATGGTTAGCATAAGAAACTTAAATACATATGAAATATGTGAGTGCGTGTGTACGCACGCCAGTGCGAGTTTGTATGTGCGTGAGTGCGCGCGTGCGCGCGCATGTGTGTGCGTGTACGCACGTGGGCGTGTGTGCGCGTGCGTGCACGTATGCGTTTGGGTGTCTGGCATATGGGAGATTGATGAACTGGCAATATCATAGTGATAATTATCTAAGTATCAAACAAGTTCATTAATGATAATATAAATCGTATTACAATCATAATTATCGTTACTACAAACATATTTCAAATGTAATATAGAAATAGAAATGTTAAACCTGCTAAAACCGTATTCAGATGGGAAGAAGATCATGTCAACATCTTTCATCCAAAAAAAATATCCCGTTGTCTGCTTCTATTCCACATCTCAGGTTCGTTCTTAACACTATTCTATCATAGTAATTCTCTTTCTTATCTGGTGCTACTCTGCAAGGGAACAGGCCATTTAAAGTTATTGGGACATTTCTATTCCCTATCAGTGTTGGAGACAATCGTTTAATGCGAATTCACTCTGCTCTAAGATCAAGTTTAAACTCTGAAGGTTAATTAATGCTTTAGAGAGCAACTGATGCGATTAAAGTGGAAGATTGCATAACTGTCTCTAGTCTAGGATCACTGATTACTAACAGATGTCGATGATATACCGCATGGTCACCTCAGTACACCAACGATGCTTGACGAACCAATCAAGCAAATCATGTTACTGAAACACGTTACTATCTGAGAAGAAACATGCTACAGCAAGGCGGCACTTTAATTAAATACGTAGGGGTCATCATACTGGATAAATATTAACAGTATAAAAAAGAACAGAAATGCATGGGTTAATTTGTCGCTAAAATCGCAAACCCTATACATTAACTTCTTTTACTGAATTCACGCTAAACATTACCCACCTATGTACTAAATGGTTAAAATAAATGACTCACAAATATTCTTGTTTTTAGTTGAAGAAATACGATTCAATGGAACATGAAAGCAGATCAACTAATGTCGACCGATGAATAAAACATTTCACAACTGTGCGTTTAGCTGTCGCTACCGTGTTAGAGGGTCGATTTTGACAGTGCGTGTGTGCAGGGGTGCGCGCGTTTGTGCGCGCGCGCTCACATATATGAGCGCGCGCGTACGTGCGTCTTGTAAATGGTGGAAGAATAAACTGTGTAGGAAGTGGCATGATCCAGCTAACGCTGTAAGGCAGTCTGAACAAATCATTAAGTAGGCCTACAAGCAATGATTATAATAATAAGCGTTGAAAATTTCACAAGGAAAAACATGTGCACATTTTAAACAATAAATCCATATCGTCTCACAAGCATATGTTAACCATGACAATATTAAATCATTTAAAATAACACCAAAAGGCTACTTGATTATTCGAACGTGTATCCCAAAACAATCATATCAGCTCTCCTTATTAGTTACTAATAAATCTGGAGAAACATATAGCTGGCTGTGTCTAGGTTTACAGAAAAATTAACTATCTTCCATCCTGTTTTCTCACAAAGCCTATTTCACTGATATGACCTGCGAACACACAGAACTTTTTGAGGAGTTTCACCATTATTGGTAGCAATGCCATCCAGTCAAACTATCCTAAAAATGGCTAGCATGCCTTCCAAATCGCATGCACACACATTTGTCTATATAGTAATCAATATACAGGATGAAATAGGTCATTTCCACTAAATAATACCTTGTCAGGACATGAGAAACAGCTAACATCACGCATCACAATGCATCCATGTAGGCACACATCCATACATCAATCACACATATATGCATCTCATTGTGTCCGACCTACATACACCTGAGGCGGGACCTCAATAAATATACACCGAATAGACCTAATACTCGTGAACACCAGTGTTTGGAGACAATCATATTATTCATGGTCATCAATTTCACTCTTCAAATTAAACTCACATAATTAATCATATGTTTTTGAGAATAATTGAGCAAATTTGACCTACAATAGCTGTGTCTCACCAAAACACATAACAAAACAACACAACACAAAATCCCGTGTCGGTCTGACAATCATACTATTCAAGCCATCAACTTTGCTCTTCAAAATTAAACCCATACAATCAGTCATGTGTTTTTGAGAATAATATGAGCAAAGTTGTGGCCCACAATAACTGTGTCTTACCGAAACACGGAAACACATGGCTGAGTCCCACCTGACAAGTATTAATAGACATATTCATTCGATCTGTTACATATGTTAACACAATTTACCCCATTCCATCCTGAATACACATAACCACAATCTCACATTATACAATGTCAAATGGCTGTCTATAAGACCTGTCCCATCAAATTTCAAACCATGTTTGAGCAGGTAGATATTCAGAACGCAGTGGGTTAGACAAAGTGAACGATTTTTTCATGTTCAATTCATGAAGGCCTTGTGTACATGGCGTATTATTTAGATTATTCAATCTGATCCATTAAAACACAATGGTAAATCTAACGATCGATAGATAAACGGTAATCAGCAATAAAGCAAATACATCTCTGCAATATAAGCGACCAACAGCGTAATTCTCAAATAAAACATAGGATGCAGACACACAAATCATTAACCAATTAAATTGCATAAATCATTATTCAAGAGTTGACAATGTTAAATTTATTTGAGTACGTGGTTGCGTGCGTAGTTGCGTGCGTGCGTGCATGCGTGAGTGTGTGCGCATGCCTCTCCTCCACAATGAACTGGATAACGGGGTATTAGCTCAATAGAATTGACAAACAAATAAACAAACACATTGCTTTTTAACATCTAAACTATCTCACATTTATTCTTTTTATACACATGTTGTCACGAACGCTGACCAAGACGACGACTCCCGCCTTTCTCCCGCCCGCTGCTTTTTATCTTCTAGGCAGGCTGCTCGACCACAGGGCCGGTCACTCTATCATTAGTGACACCATATAAGATGGTCGGTTACCCCCCCTTGACCATCGCCAATTCCAACCATGACGTAACACATAATAATCATAACAATATGATGCTCTCCAACGCTAACGCGCCAGACGAGCTGGGACGGTCCGTACCCGACCGGGTGATCCAGGCTGCACTATTTTGAAATTAATTGGACTGCGCACAATCAAATTAGTTTTCAAATTTTCAACAGCTGAAGTGTAAAGTTATTTGCCTTGAAATTGGGATTGTGGAAATTCAGGGTGCGAACTATATGAATTGATTCCAACAGGCTTGCAAAGATGGCTTCCCTCCGCGACAATGACCAGCTAGCCTTGGTCAAAGTAATAAACAACTGACCACACCTGAGACGTGTTTTTGCACAGCTACTGATCCTAATTACTGACGGTGCAAGTTAATTCCTTTAACTGATCCAATGATCAGGGGTATTCCGTCGCTGAATACCTTTGAACGGATGAACCCGATTCAGCATTCCTCACGATCTACTTCATTGTATAAGCTGTATAGATGCTTCCTAGCCTATGGTCTAAATCACGCTGATTATTTTGAATGATATTTCACTGAATTTCGTTTCTGTCTAAGTCTTAGCCAATAACGACTTTCAGTCAAATCGTTTTCAAAATATTCATAAGTTTTTTTAATACAGGTATATAACTATTTTGGAACGAACTTTCTCTGAATTCAAAATGAAAATGGATTATTAATGAATACGTTCGTTATGTCCAGGCCGATTTTCCGGAGGGCTCATTCACGGTGAAACGTGATTATTATGTTATTTAGCCCATGGGCGGAGTTAGTGGTGTTGTTGCGGGTATTGGGTTGGAGGAGTAAGACTCATAAACTTCTGCCAATAATAGTATTATAATCTGTCTTCAAGGATTTGCGGGATTCTAGGTAGGCTAAATAATTGGTAAAAACAACGGCGCGTTTATTTTCACTGGACAGCCAACTCTGATAACGCAGGTTACTGGGCGGGTACTGCTAATGCGGCCCGGTATTGGCCCTGTACCGACCCAGTAACCTGTATTATCAGGGGGTGGGGTGGGGGGGGGGCTAGGATAGTAAAAGCCAGTCTAGTAATTTTAAATTCCTGAATCAACAGTATTTTAACGTACAATTGCATGGAATATTTAGGGATACTATATTCAACCGATTTAAAATAGAGACATCACATCCCAAACGAAATATCTGGTCTGCCCTTATTATATTCCCTTCCAAATGATATAATTTTGGCGAAAGTAATCTGAGAAAATAAGTATTGCCCAAATTACTTCTTATTCCTGCAATCATCAGCACAGTCGCTGGCGTGTGTTTCTGGTCAGATAATACGTAGTCCAACATTAACATTTTGATAATGACACGTGTCATAGGGATAGGCGTGTGCGCACTCGTATGCATGCATACATGCGAGTGTGTATGTACATGCGTGCGTACGTGTAGGGGCGCCGGAAGCACGGGGTCAGCGGAGGCAGCTGCCCATTGGCCAGGGGCGGGGGGGGGGGTGCGGTTGTGCCCTTTACACTTTTCTCTGCAAAAAATTAGTAAACTTTACTTTAGAACTTTAAACTAGATTTTTAGAATATTCAGAGCAGACTGAGCAGTTGCATTAAAGGTCGGTTGTTTTGACATTAACACAAGTCCATAAAGTTATATGGGAGTGCTTCTAGGACGAATCAAATCATCAATGGAAACGCTATTTATGTAGTGGCAGTTACATGTGACATATTGACTTTTTTATCTGTGAACGTTGCATGTATCTTTGCAAGTAAGGGTAAGATACATATTCATATGCGATTTGAATTTTTGAAGTGATACTGGTCCACGCACCGTTAATGCCTTGCTTAGTGGGTAGAATAGAATATATGTGCAATGATGGGCGGCTGGTCCAGCAATGTGGAAACACTATGGGATATTAGGATTAACAGCAACCCTCAAACTCAAATTTGGAATTGACGTGTGAAGCAGATGCAAAGGTAGAAATAAGTTGTATACACATGGCCGAAGTGGGTGTATTTGAGGAATGTGTCTAAGATTTGTTGCCCCAACCCCAACCCCCACCTCACACATAGAATGGGAGGAGGGTGTGGCTGGGCCCTCCATCCAAAAAATGTAAAAATTAGATGCGCTTAGAAGCCATCTCCTATATCTCCTACATCTCTAAGTAATAACTATCATCCTATTGGATTTTTTAATACAGTGCTATTTATATGAGTATGAACTGCCCCCACCCACCCCACCCCACCCCACCCCACCCCTCCCCACCCCAACCCCTCCTACCAACTCGTAGGGTCGTGATACACGTGTCTCGCCATGTCAAGCCCTTTGAGTTCTAACCATAAAAAATGATGACACCATCAACACGTAAGCAAAATCAGACATTTGAAGGCCTCCTTTGAATATCCCAGACCAAATGTATCTCTGACACCCACATGCCAAGCAAGTCCTTGAGAACTACTGGGCAGGAATGATCCATAGGGTCAGATCCATGGCTGGTCTCGGAAAGCTGCTTGATCGATTTTGTTGGTGGGTATCTTGGATTTTGCACTATTAAATAAAATTTACATTTAAAGACCTGTGAAACTGCTTGACATGAAACCCAAGAAACGTCATGGTCTTCATCTAAGGCAAGAGCTGAACAAACCTTGTTCACGTGTTCAACATGATTGGTAGATTTGTCTTGGATAACCTAGTTTTCACAAAAAACCCATTTAAATCTCAATCCCGATGATTTCAAATATAATTAGGAGCTAAGGTCCAATTAAATATTTTCAAGGCAAGCTGTGTAAGTCCACCGTGCATACATGTGCACGAATGCACGCGCGCTCAACGTGTGCATCTGACACAACAATCCGCCCGCCCGCTCGCTCACATTGTGAATTGGGAACAGGTTCAATTGACCAAAGAATACATCAGTTCTTCGAAGAACATTGCTCTAACATTTATACGTAATCATAAGAAACTCCGAATGCAGGAAATCGAGTCATGAGCTTGCACCTTTCAATGTCTTTTCTCGTGCTGGTTAGGTAGGTGGGTATCCCCGAGCACCCCTCTATGAGAGGTGGGGTGGGGGCCACCCATTTCATATCTTCCTTCAGACAATGCCATCCACCGTGCCCTTTTGTGGAACCTGCCACACCCCCGCCCCTCATATTTGCTTCCGGCGCCCCTGCGTACGCGTGTGAGCGCATGCGCGAGTGAGTGTGCGTGTACGTGTGCGCGGGCGTGGGATATGTCTCTAGATGTCAATCATTTATTTATTTCCCTTGACACCCATCTACAGATATCATCCAGGTAGATTAATTACAGCTTTACCTGTACGTGTAATTATAATGCTTGATCAGCTCGCATCTGCGTATCCGTTATTAACAGCACTCTACAAGGGCACGCGTGTTTGCTAATAAGATTAAGTCAGTCGAGCGCTAAAAGTTGTTCGAAGATTCTAAACGACGGTATGGCTTGTTTCTGTATACTCAGTCTTTTCTGACATGTTTCCCGCAATTATTATTAGTTAATTATTTTAAATGAAAATAATAAACCAGGAAATCTGATAAAAAATCTTTTTGGAAGTCAAAGGAAGACCAGAAAAATAAAATGTTCCAGTCCATTTAAGAACAAATTTAACCTATGACATATGCATAGGAATAGGGAGAGCGAGGTTCTTATTCTCCCACAGTGTATCCCCCATAGTGCCCCATAGGGTTTTCAGAGATTTGTTGGTGAAAGGGTTAAGATGATCCCAAAAGCAACGCGATCCGTAGTGGTTCATAACGCACGCGCACAGTATAGCTACAGAGATAGACTGGGTCCCGACCAGTCATGTCTCCGAAGTTTAGTATGGGGAACAGTCTAGTCATTTTCATGACGTAGCAGGATGTCCGATCATTACGTCGCAGGCGTATTCTTGACACGAAGCCACGCCTCTAATTTTAGATTGATTAAGATCAAATTAGTCACTCATGTATGTGCACTGTGGCGACACGCGTAAATAATTGTGGTGGGTGGTGGATGCGTGCGTGCGTGCGTGCGTGCGTACGTGCGTGCGTGCGTGCGTGCGTGCGTGCGTGCGTGCGTGCGTGCGTGCGTTGCAGGAGAGGGAAAGAAGGGTGGGAGGTTGATGGAGGGGGTGGCGCCCTCCCAAAATGACGGATATCCTTATTTTGCTTTCTAAATAAAACAACTTTATTAAATATCTTCATGGAAAGCTTTATGGGAATGTGCACGGTATGTGTGCTTGCGTGCGTACGTATGTGCGTGCGTGTGTGTGGTGGGATGGAGGGTGCATTCTTGCAGGGAGTACTTGCACCCCTACCACGGCGACGACACTTGATGGCATAATCAAATACACCACGCGTGAGCTGACGTATCAATCAATATAACGTAGCTGCGTCACGAAAATCGACAGATTCATCGCGTAAGTATCCGAATTGGATCATTTTGATGAATTTGACGGTTTAATAAACAATCTGCTCCACCCATCGTTTGCCCGTATTGGGATCAATCGCTGCACTCTCTGAATCTCAATTTCCAGAAAACTATACAGGTAAGCTGTTGAACGTTTTGAAACTAATTTAATTGGGTGATGTTGCTGCCTAAGGTATCATTGCTGCCTAAGGCAGCAACAGTACTAGGCAGCAACAGTGCCCAGTCAAATTAGTTTCAAAATATTCAACAGAATGTTTATTAAATGGAATACAATTCGTACAACTTGACCGACTATGAAGAGATTAAGATCGCATCATTTATGACGTAATCGATTATGGCGTCAGCCTACAAGTGATGTAGTTGATAATGACGTCATATGATTGACTGACAAACAGGGTTCCGCCATTCTTATGATAGTTTGACTTTCTGTCGCCATGTGTAGACTGAGTACCAGTTCGATACGTCTAGATACCCGGTCGTGGTCCAGGTGGAGGGGTGGGGTGGGGTATGGGGTGGGTGGGTGGATGGGTGGGAGGGGTGGAATCTTGTGGTCCTAAATTTAAATGGAAAATGGCCGTGAGCCTCCATAAGATCCTAGTAGTTTACCTGCCTATTTACCTGGCAGCAAATCGATTCATAGCTGTTTCATTCGCCGCGTAGATCATTATATACACGCCGGAGAGGACATTATTGGCATTTAATGCGATTACCGTCAACAGCGAGAGTTAGTGTCGCGGAGTTGAAAATAAATAATCATCTTTTCGGAATAACCTAGTATTATAATGTAAAACCTAATAGGAATAAATATAGGCCTACAGTATAGCAAATAAATGGTTTAATGCGGTTCCAAAAGAAAATTAAAATGCATAGGCCTACTGTTGAATATTTTGAAAATAATTAGACTGGAAGACGTTGCTGCAATGTCTTTCTAATCCAGTTATGTTCAACATATTCTACTGGGCATTTCTTACTAAATAGCATGTTTCTGGGGCTTTTTTGGAAACGCGTTAGCGTATTTATTCGCCACATTGTACTAGTATAAGCCAAAACAATTCTGTGTGATCCGTGCACATATTAAAAGGGATTCAATTACGAATTAATGACTATTTACCTAGGTTTATCCGTTGAAATGGCCGTGCCCCACTCAATTTCAAGACAACTATAATGGAAAGTTGTTGATAATTTTGAAATTAATTCGACTGAAACAACAATTCCCAGTCGCAATAGTTTCAAAATATTCAGCATAACATTCCTTATATTAACGTAAGGAATTCATCTTTTCAAATAGGTTTAAATGATTTGAAGTGGAACATAAAATAAACAGAAGATAATCAGTATATATAGTCTAGAAAAGATAAATTTGACACAAAATATGTGATAGACCGAGCGATATTCGTGAACTACAACAGGTAATTCACCTTTCCACAGTATCCATCTATTGTCTAACGTCATATGACGTCATAATCAGCTGAGCGGCGTGTAGGATGATGTCATAATGATTACGTTATAAATGATTCTATTTGGTCCGTTGTTAACTCTTAATAGTCCGACACGTTGTACAAATTGTATGTCTCTACTATTTAATAAACATGATGTTGAATATTTTGAAACTAATTTCACTGGACGCTGTTGCTGCCATAGACAGCAACAGTGGCCAGTCAGATTAGTTCTAAAATATTCAACAGCTAACCTGTATAGTTTTCTGGAAATTGATAGTCAGGGAGTTCAGAGATCGATCGATCACAACACGAGCGAGGTGTGGGTGGAGCTTAGTTAGAGATGGGCTGGGAATAGCTAAAAAAATGGAAAGGTCGATTGTGTCAAGTTCATCTAAACGTAGCTTATATTATATTAACCTTTTAACGCCCAAAACGGCCAAAAAACTCCGACAAGGTAAACGACCGTTTGCAGATAAAGAGACAAATATTTTTGAAAATAAATCACTGGAATGACTGGCTCGATAACCGAGCCAGTCATTCCACTGATAAATTTTCCAAAAAATATTCTTAACTCGGTCTGCAAATGGACATTTTCTATGAGAAATATTAAAGTTTTTAAAACAAATTTGAGCATTAAAGAGTTAATATCTATAATATATTTATAAAGTACATTGAATTGTATATTAGTAAAGGTTAGGTTATAATTTTTCAGTTCTCTGATTATTTTTGTTTGCAAATATTTAATTAAAAAGTCACATTAAATGTAGCTTTTCAAATTCAAGTCCGGGACCTCAATTTCATACCAAACATTCAGGTAAGTTTTTAGGTATTTTGATATTAATTTGACAGGAAATTGTTGTTAGCCTTGGTAGCAACGACTCGAACTCAAAATTAGCTGTACAATATTGAACAAAATCAAACGTATGTTTTTATTTTGCTTTGTTTTAAGACTTTATGTTTCTTCTGAGTTGTATCGTAATGTTTCTAATTTACTAAACATACGTCATCGGTTTGTTATTTAGTGAAAACGTGTTTATTTACGTTTAAAACAATAGGCTTAATATCGGGACTCACTCATCAAGAAGGTAAACGGATTAATGATTATTAGACTAATTTCGATGGTCAATGATTGAAAACGCGGTCTATGCGCGGAGGCAAAACTACCTCGCCGTGTTTTCCGGACATCATACCAATTTTTGTGATCAGTGACAACAAAAAAACCCTGTCAAAATAGGGACCAGCATGGGGTGTACGGTCGCGACGGCCGTTCCTAGCACTGAAGTGAAGAAGACCGAGGATATTACGCCAGTCAAAGTGGAAACTACTGTGGCTAGCAATGAGGGTGTTAAATTTGATGGGCGACTCCCACTGACCGTCCGACAGAGGTTTAACATTACGAAATCATGGAAAGCCATTTGTAGAGATATCGCGGGTACAGGAACAAACATGTTTCTCAGGTAGGCCTACATATACGTGCGTTCCTTTCAGAACCGGATTGAAACTATTTAGGACCAAATGCTAATTGACCTTTCCAAGTTTACTATCGATCATGTGATGTCATAATCAAGTCATGATCAACTAAGTGACATGTAGACTGACGTGATAACCATGACGTTATGAATGATTTGATATAGTCCGTCTTTAACGCTTAATGGTCCGAGACGTTGTATGAATTGTATGTCTTTACCATCTAATACACATTCTGTTCAATAATTTGAAACTAATTTGACTGGGCGCTGTTGCTGCCATAGGGTTAGGGTCCCAGTTTCAAAATAGTCAACATCTTACATGCATAGTTTTCTGGAAATTGATAGTCAGGGAGTCAGAGATCGATCGATCCCAACACGAATGCGGTGTGGGTGTAGCTTAGCTAGAGATGGGTGGGGGATAGCTCAAACTGAAAAAGTTCAAGGTCCGCATTTCATGTCATCGTTTCTGCTCGCGTGTTCCCGCGCGCGTTTCGGCGAGCGTGCATGTGCATTCCCATGCAGGCGAGATTCCGAGCCTATAAGCCCGCGGAATTCTCGTAATAACACTGAACACGCATTCGCACAAAACCAACACGCACGCTGAAAAACAAGCGAGCTGAAATTTCGCTCTCCGGCCCACATTCCATGTATGCGTTTCTGCGATGAAATTTCGCACTCCGATCGACTTTTATTTCAGGGCGCGTGTAGTCAGCGCGCGGAGACGCCTACATGGATATGACTATATATAAAATGTATTGAATCGGGTTTTTTTGCGAGCGTTTCAGCGAGCAGAAACGCGTTTCAGCGAGCAGAAACGCGTACATGGAATGCGGGCCTAATTAGGGTAAGAACTTGCCTATTTTGGTAAAGGAATGACGCATACAGCACACATATTTAGTCATAAGACATTAAATTAAAGATCAAAAATTTTAATTCACTTGTTTGATTAATTATTAGTATGTTTCCTGATCATGCTTATAAGCCACATACAATACTTCTCTGTTTATGCTACTTGCCAAATATCTGTTAAGCTGTTATTTTTTACACTAAAGAAAACAGCTATCAATAGTTGGTTTATAGAATTGATTTATGCGGTTTAGAGTAGACATACAATTAAATTACTTATTAATTTTTAAAATATTAATATTTGATCAAATAATTTTATTATATGCGTGGAGTTTCCCTACTACTACTACTACTACTACTGCTGCTGCTGCTGCTGCTGCTACTACTACTACTACTACTACTACTACTACTACTACTACTACTACTACTACTACTACTACTACTACTACTACTACTACTACTACTACTACTACTACTACTACTACTACTACTACTACTGCTGCTACTACTGCTACTACTATTACTACTACTACTACTACTACTACTACTACTACTACTACTACTACTACTACTACTACTACTACTACTACTACTACTACTACTACTACTACTACTACTACTACCACCACCACCACCACCACCACCACCACCACCACTACTACTACTACTACTACTACTACTACTACTGCTGCTACTACTGCTACTACTACTACTACTACTACTACTACTACTACTACTACTACTACTACTACTACTACTACTACTACTACTACTACTACTACTACTTCTACTACTATTAGTGGGTAGAGCACTCGGCTCCCAAACTCTAGGTGGAAGGTGCCGGAGAATTTTCAGGTTCGAACCCTACTCGAGTCAAAAATTGAAAAAGGTAAAATTACATTCCAGATGATGAATGAGCTACACCCTAGTGCCAGTGCATCGTCAAAGACAGGGTTCATAGAACTAATGCTTGACAATAATAAAAAAACGACATACTTGCGAGTGCCTACTGATCTAGCAGAAGGGCTCTCAGAAACGTAAAAGTAAAAATATCTGGAATGTATACTATCAATTCCAATCAATTCGTGTGGTTGTGAGTCGGGTGGTTGAAAGCTGGTCCGCTGAAAGAGGATTTTAGTCCCCTGGATGGTGGGCCAGTGGGTTGAGCACTTGGCTCCCAAACACTAGGCGGAAGGTACCAGGGAATTGGCAGGTTCGAACCCTACTCGGGTCGAAAATTGGAAAATGTAAAATTACATTCCATATGATGAATGAGCTACACCCTAGTGCCAGTGCGTCGTCAAAGACAGGGTTCATAGAACTAATGCTTGACAATAATAAAAAAACGACATACTTGCGAGTGCCTACTGATCTAGCAGAAGGGCTCTCAGAAACGTAAAAGTAAAAATATCTGGAATGTACACCATCAATTCCAATCAATTGGTGTGCTTGTGAGTCGGGTGGTTGAAAGCTGGTTCGCTGAAAGAGGATTTTTGTCTCCTGGATGGTGGGCCAGTGGTAGAGCACCTGGCTCCCAAACGCTAGGCGAAAGGTCCCGGAGAATCGCCACGTTCGAACCCCACTTGGGTCTAAAATTAAAAAAGGTAAAATTACATTCCAGATGATGAATGAGCAACATCCTAGTGCCAGTGCGTCGTCAAAGACAGGGTTCAATGCTTGACAATAATAAAAAACTACAACTACTACTACTAGTAAAAGGCGAGACAAATGAAATGGACTCGCCCATACGTCAATACATGTACAGTAATGATATGCTATATATGTGTGTAACAATGTGAGAGTACACACGCATAATTATATACAATCGAACAAACAAATGATTGTATATGTTACTAAGATTCAAAGTAGAGTTTAAGGTCCTATCACACACATAAATGCACGCATGCTCACATAACCACACATGCTCACTCTCACATTGCGCTCGCTTGCACACACTCACGCTCGCTCGCACACCCGGACGCACGCCTACCCACACCCATATATAGTCAGATAACATATCTGTGTAGGAATTCAAATTTAGATGCTGGGTGTGGGGAGAACTGTTGATGAAATTATGCAACAATATCGTAATCACAGTCAGATGATATTTATGAGGTGACGGTGGTACTGTGGGGTATGTTTAGTGAAGTCTCACGACTTTTTAACATTTCAAAGATAAATTGGCCGACAATTGTTGACAGTTTGGGAGGGTAGTCAACAATGAAGAATAGTTTCTCCATATCATTTAGGTTATGGAACTCTGGTAGGGCTACAGTTAGTTTTTTTTATACAAGAGTTCTTGTATCGTCCACATTCTATTTCTAATCTATGTGCACAGATGCGAAGTTTGGTTATTGCTCTCCGGAAGTCCGAATTCTTAATTTCAGTTAGATATGGCGTCATGGAATGTGATTTTCGTATGTGTTTATAATAGTGCAGTTTTTCAGATTTCATAATCTTCTCACTACAGTATTTCAGGTAGTTCTCTTCGAGTATACCTCTGACATTTTGACCTAATTGTTAATTTTTTTCTGGCATGCAGTCTAATAATGTAGAGTTAATGTTGTTCTTATTAAACATTGTAGCAGTGTAACCATGCCAGCTATTGTTATTTGCCAAATCCAGTGCCTTGCTACAGAGCATTGCGTCGGCTAAGAGGATGCGGTTATCTGGTAGGTTATCCAAGTGTGACCAATATTTTGTTATCTGGGTGTTTATATCATTAATAAGGGGAAATCTACCGCGTTCTGACTGGCACGCGATGTTTGTTGTTTCTTTGCTACCTGAAGATTAAATTTTGTGAGAATCTTTTCGAAGGGTTCAGAGTCTAAGGTGTCCATATATTTGTAATAGTCTTTGCTTTTCTGTTTCACTTGAAATTCTGTACCACATATCTCCGAGTTGTACAATACCATTGGTTTTATTAAAGTGTCAAATAATTTGTTGTATAGTTTTAGTGGGGGTGGTGAACCGGAGAAGCTTCTCTGAAGCCTGAAAAGTGCTTTTAGGCCTTTAGCATAGAGATTCTCTTTCGCCTTATTAAACTTTCCATTTGACGTCATTGTACATCCTAGGTATGTGTATTCGGTTATCTGTAGCAGTTATTCTGTCCCAAGTTTGAAATTGTGTGAGTTAGCTAGTTTTCCGCGTTTTAGAATCAGGTAGCTTGTCTTGCTAATGTTAATATACATGACATATGCCATTTTGTACAGTAATCATGCAGTATATCTAAGCAATTTTGTAGGCCTTCAGGACTTTCTGACATGATAACTAAGTCATCTTCCCATAATAAGTGTGATAGCATTTCATTCTGTAGTGTGACTCGGTTACAGATGCCAGAGGGAAAGGCTAGATCGTTAAGATATATATTGAACAAAGTGGGACTAATGTTATCACCCTGTCTCATGCCTATATTAGAGGCGAATGTGTCTGTGAGTTCGTTCCCTATTTACAAAGAAGCACTAGTATTTGTGTACATAGCTTGTGTACATTGTCGACAATGTTCCAACAGTAATATTTTAACGTATTTAATGCTGAAACTGTTTGGAATTTACAGGCCAATATTTAAGTTTTACAGTCATTCAGTAGATTTTGAAATTATTCTATTTTACACTAATGTAGCCAAAGCTATTCAACCTGATGTATGCTGGCGGATACAGGAATTTTGAAAGGGGGTGTTTACTGAAACTTCCAGGACCCAGGTGACATCTTAGTAGAGCCAGAGGCTCCGGCATCGTCCCAAGAAAGTTTTTGGAGCTAAACATTTTGTGGTGTAACCTAAGGGCTCTATCGACAGAAACACCGAACACTCCCTTTGGACTTGCCCTGCTGGTAATGAATATTTCTTTGCCTAATGATCACCACCGACCATAGAGATTTATAACAGCCAATTGAGAATGGACCTTTCCAGTTCTAGCTTAGACCCGCCCATTTCTAGCTAATCTCTACCCACACCTCCCAGACTATCAAATTCCAGAAAACTATACAGGTAAGCAGTAGGCTGTTGAATATTTTGAAACCAATTTGACTTGGTACTGTTGCTGCCATGCCCAGTCAAATTAGTTTCAAAATATTCAACAGCATGTTTATTAAATAATAAAGTCATACAATTCGTGTCGGACTATTAAGAGTTCAATACGGACTATATCGAGTCATTCCTGCTGTAACTGATTATGACGTCATCATACACGTCACATAGTTGTTTATGACGTCATATGATAGATGGACAAACTGGAAAGGGACGTATATAAAGTGGGTGGAGATTCAGTTATAAATGGACGAAGATGCTAAGCTTCCCGTAGGTCGCCCTGAATAGCATCTACCTCCGAAGGATAGCGTGCATACATGTTATGGAGCATGAAGTTCCTGAATCAAATAACAATCCGGTCACCCCTGCCCCACAACCACATATAACATCACTAGGACAAGTTTACAATTCACAGACGCAATTTTAGAAAGCGCTATGTCATTTATGGTGGGGACAGAGAGACAGATATGCGCCGTTAGTGTCCTTCCCGTGAGGGCGTGGTCGGTTCTAAGACCTCACCCAGACACTACAACGAATTGGATGGAGATCCGCATCTCGTCCATCACCGCGTACTATGGAGTTAACATTTGATCTGTCATTAGGGTTAAGTTCCAGAATGCCTAGAGACGCACTGCAGACCGGTACACATATAGTACATTTCTTTTTGCAGCGCTTCTTACATTGGCGGGGGTATCTAACTAACTGGTATCCGACTTGCCCTGTAGGTGGGGCTTAGAATACACCTTCCATATCCTCTGCGTGTCGTAAGAGGCGACTAAAGGAAGTAAGGGTGAGGTAACCCTGACAGAAACCTCGAGTGCTGAAGACGGAGGTTCCAGGCCGCATGGCGCACTTGAATAAACCATGGATCCATGCACTTAATGCTTATGATCATGTCGATAGTCACTTACAGGACTGGCGGTATGATCAGCGAACGAAAAGAAGAAGACTGGTATCCGAAGATACAGGGGGATGTATATAAATCGGCACTTTAACTATCACTGCTTGGAAACCTCTGATAGTTTCCCAGGGTCGGATCCAGCTAATGTGTCGATAGAGAATCCAGACAATTATAAAGCCTTGTGGCTGGTGGATCGTAGGAAGAGACAATAACTCAATATAAATAAGAGGCCCTAAGGTAATTGGCCAATTTTACACAACCTAGTCGGTGCGTGGTGTTACATATCCACTACAGCCGGAAAAGAGGCATACGCCATGCGTCTCTTATGGAGAAATTGTCCCTAACTACTTTAAACCTATCATATTGAGCTAAATAGCCAGATTTAGTCAGTAACATGTCAGGCTCAAACAAGTAGAGCATGATCAACAACCTCAGTGTAAAATTGATGCTGGTGGGGTATAGTGATGCGGATATATATGTTGCTGTATAGTATTTCCTAGCGTACTGCGTTCTAGAGTTTGTATAACTAAACAAAACATTTTAACTAGATTGGCTACTTACCATGTGCACAACTAACTAATACACAACTAACTAATACGATGAGATTGATGTATCACATGTGATAGGACCTTACGGTGCTGTTAGTTGAGAGCACCCACAGTAAACAAGGATAGCCTAATATTCACATTAAGAAACAGAAAATATAAAAATGTGGTTTTAGGAACGGTGAGGTACCTATTAGTAATCAGTACCATACACAGAAATAATTAAATGTTCACAGTATAGTTACTTGAGTACCTATTGGTCATCGGTATGGTGAAAGTTCATTAGTCACTGAAATTGATGCGCTAACATGAAAATAGCACGAGATGGCATTCCCCCCTTGCAGGGAAGATATCCGCAAACAGGTCTCCGCAAGCAGGATTTCCACAGGCAGGTTACGCAGGCAGGTTTCCGCAGGCAGGTCATCGATACGGCACACTCTCATGACGGTGAAGAAGAACGGATAATAGGATGTCCATCAGATAGTCTTTTTAACTGATGCATGATTTAAACAGTTTGTTGTAAAGTTTCTGTCTGGCGACTGGGTATGAAAGTTGGAAGTTGCCCATTAACAGAGAAGGCCACTGTTATGATTAATTATGCATGTACAATAATTGGCACATGGCGCAGGATACGTCACATAGCTCTTGTAAAGTCCCACCAGACTGTGGTCTAAAAGTCAATTATCACACACGACATGCAGCGCGGAAGTTTGAATCCACTTTTCAGCATGATCAGCAGATCACATTGGGCCCACAAGGCCCGTCCATGGAGAATCTCCCTTAGAAAAGTCCGGATGCAGGAGTTCTTAATTTAATTATTTTTGCCCTCGGATGGCTGTCCGGGAGCATCCAAAATTGTTGTATCACGGAAAGTCGAGAACTGCTTACCGGCGTGGGTGAACTCAAATCTGAATGGCACCATGATGATGATCGATGGAATCACCGTTGGCTTGCAGTTTCCCACGTCTAGCCCACGCTTGTCCAGCAGTGCTACTTACGGGTCGGCCTCCACGCGATGATGCTCTCGAGCTTCGATTTTTCGTCCCTTTTATACTACTCCGGCATCAAAGGCAGGTGCTTCAACCAATCAGCGGCCGAGCAGCAGCCAATCAGCGTGCAGTCAGAGGTGGTGACATGGCTATTACGTGCGCAGCACATTCCTCATTCAGTTAATACATACACGTGATTACGACGTCAAAAGCAATATTTTGTAAATAATTTGATGGGAGTTTTGTTGATAACTCGGCCATTTCTGGTCCGATTTTAAAATGGTAAAAAGTTCTATAATCCTCGTTTCATTCCGTACCAACAACGACGAGAACAGCATAAATTAAAGAAAGCACAAGTACCGACTCGGTACACTATAGGCATACACTTTCTCCCAATTCCGACACGTGTTGTCAGGGAAGCTCTGACGCGCACGCATGCGCACCACGCGTTCTAACGGACTGCCATTTTTATTGTAAGCCTCTCGCATAGGGCCTATATATGCGTCGTCAGGGAAGCTCTGATGTGCGTGCATACACACGCATTCTAACAGACGTAGCCGTTTTTAATGAAAACCTCTCTCATAGGGCCTATATACGTGTACCATCCTACTCAGGGGGGGGGGGGGTGGTGGGGCATGTCCGGTGCGAATCCAGAACGGCCGTTCCGTACCCAGCTTAGCTGGGATGGTCAGTACCCGTCCAGTTGATCCGTTCTACACCACCCCTTCCTAGTTTGACACCCATGACAAATGATCAATGCATCGCGAATCGAATGCGTGGGAGCACGCTAGGCGGGAACTATAGACTTCCCGAGTAGGCATGTAGCCGAGAGGAGAGTGACGCGAGACGCATGTGGTAATAAGAGAAGAGTGCATAGAGATACGAAAGAGTTTGGGAGCTCCTACATACATCAATCATTTATAATATAACATAATATAATAAAAGTATATACAAGATATGTAGCATATTAATATCACAGTTTCAATGTAAATCACATATGTATCCCGGATATATTAGGGGATGCATACAGTGCGGCCCATTTTGGCAGGTCCTCAAGGATAGCTCTCGCGTAATAACGCGGGAAGAAAAATTATTAAAAAAAATAGTATTTTAATAAAGTAAAAAGATTAGTTCATCAGGCAGCCCCAGCGTAGCTGAGACTGCAGGATGGGAATAAGACATATTCACTATGGTGTGTTGTGTACCTACGTCGCACACGACGTGTTTACAACACAGGTATACCCAGTGATTATTTGTGTGAGACACAGCTGCGCAAGATATTGCACAGCTGTGTAAGATGACCGTAGTCAGCCTAGGGACTGAGTTTCGATTTTAAAAACAAAAATAATAAGAAGAAAAGTATTTAAAAAATAAAATAATAATAAGTTCCATTTTTCCACACACCTATTCATAAATCTTGCTGCAACCTCGACAATAGTGTCCATAATATCCGCTGAAAAATTTCCCGAGCGAGTCTGGGTACCCCGACTCGTGTGGGACGGACGTGGTGGGTGGTCCGCCGCTGCAGAAATATCACTATCTATATTGCCCAGGTCGGCAATACTGAACCTGGAGGAAGGCGCGGATGTATCCATTGATGTGCTAGTGGTGGTGGTGATGATGACGGGTGTGGTACTGACTGAAGGCGGTGTAGAGACTGCTGACATCACTGTTGTCGTGGAGGTGGTGGTGGCGGTGTGGGATGTAGGTTGGCTGAATGCTGTCATGATGCGTGGTGCGGATATTGATGCTGTACTTTCTAATTTTTACAGGCTTCAGTAACTTGCTGGCGGTCGTCCTAGGAACTGCACAGATTTCTGTAGTGTGAGCTATTCTCATTTTTCCAGCATAGGGACGATCTGGCGTGGTTACTTTACGGACGGTGGGATCTGATGGAGTGCTGACGTTGCATGTATGTGTAGGTGTGCTGCTCTGCAGTGCGGTGAGGATGGTGACTGCTTCCGTGAGGCTGATCTCCTCATCTATAATTAAACTGCACGGAGATATGGATCGATCAGAAATATCCTGTAAACCAGGTTCAGCTACTGTCACAGGTGTGGAAATAACTACTGAAATAGGCCGGTCAATCACGGATGTGCTGTCGGTGGTGTCATGGCCGGTGCTGCCAGTGCGGAAACTGTGATGTTAATACCAATGCTGCAGGTGCTGCCAGTGCTGTTCGTGCGGGTGCTGCCGACATCATGGTGACTGGTGTCGTGATTGATGGGTGCTGGCTGTGTTGCGGATACTGCTGGTTTTACGAAATATGGGAAGTCATTCTGTCGCCGTTTAGTTTACTTGCAGTCCGCACAAAATGCACGTTGTAATTAATGGTCGTGATTGACGTGAAGCATCAAGTCCGAATTCCAGGAGAACGCACACTTACAAGGCTGTCTATTAGGCTGTAATGCTGTACCCAGATACATCTTCCAGAGATGAGCTGGTGCTGAATCCTCCGAGCTGTCTGACAAGACAAGATCTTCCGCAAGCGACATCTTATTTCCGCATGATGGTAAATGTGCGGAACCGCTTAGCCTATCTTAAATGCCCTACCTCTTCATAACTTTTCCTGGCCAAATATAATAGTAATAAAATAATAATAAGAACAGCAGAAGTTGGTTTGTGACACGAAAGTAGCTTAATGCTCGATCTTCACTTGTGTCGAGTTTTACGAGAAGATGAAATTTCAATATGCACTTTCCTCATTCTATACTTTTTAGTGATGTCACAGGAGGGCGGGGGAAAATTTTATGGTGAGTCGGTCACACCCTATATGGAAAGTTTTAATTTTAATGTTCCCGGAGTCGGATGATATATTCCTTCAGTAGAAAGGAAGTAAATATAAATATAAAAAGGAAGGATAGTCGCTTTCATCCCCACTCGGTGGAACTACTTATTCCCATGGAAGCTCACCTTTTAATTAGCGTGAAGCGGTTTTTCAGATTGGATGCTTATAAATTCGCCTGTTCAGATTTCAAGCTGGAACGCCCGATGGGGTGTGGGAGAGCGCGATGACGTCAGCGGCAATAGCCCCGACCCACCCTCTCTCACCTCATCCATCACGCTGTGGTAGATACGTGTTGGGTGGTTCTTTTGTTTATAGCCTTGATCCAATTTACTGGAAATTAGAAGTGATGATCATGTGGTTCTTGTTTTGAAAGCACGTGTTTGATCGGAAACTTAGACAATATTTGTGTAATGGCGGAGTGTTGATGCTGCTGATTATTCGTAGTTGATGTGAAAAATGGAAATATATGTTTTCAGATTCTGTTCCTCAGAACAGCGTCCCTATATACGCGAGCGATCTTATACATGCACTGCCTCTTGTCTGTAATAGATGTACTCCAGCCCGGGTTGATTTTGCGACTGGAATATGTAGGTAAGAGAATATTTGAAATTCTCCATTATGTTATGCTGTCGAAGTTTTGATGCTGCTTCACCAGCTTGCGTGCTAATGATTTGTATACATGGTAGAACAGTCGTGTTCTCAATCAAATTTAGGACAGTAAAGCTGACTGTAATTTATCATCTGGTTTAAACAGGTCCATGTCTTGCGGAAATCAAGTGTACTGATTCCGTGAAGCTGGACCGTGTATTCTGGGTGGGTGGACTGCCAAGCATCCTCCTCTGCGGGTAGGACTAGTCCCATCCCTACCTAGACCAAACTTATTTTATCACAATACAGCTCGGAAAATGCATGCCTCAGTTTTACAATTACACTACCGTCGTATGGAGATGGTGAATACAGTCATCCTGAGTGTCTGTGTTTCTGTCGTGTTGATGAATTTCATTGATACGCATGGCTGCTTATCTGCGGATGATTCTTGCACTGTTGTGAAGTGTGACGTATTTATTACAGCGGGGTGGGGTGGGGGGGTGGTGGTAGTTGCGTGTGGGTGGTGTCGGACATGATGTATTTCACTATGTAATGGCCGAGCCTGGAGGCAGGACAGAGTTACTTTAGAGCGCGGATGACCAAGAAGAGTGCTATCATAACTTGACAGTGCGGTGCAGCATGCCACCTCCTCTGTAACAGTGGACTCTCTTATAGCGGAAGATGGACAGTCAACATACGACGAGTGGAGTGTGAAAAGGACAGGGCCGATGACATCCGAACTTGATGCATAGACGAGGGACGCGAGTTGGAGTGATGGTGGTGTGGGATGGATGGGATGCACCTTGGAATGGGATTGGTTCCGCACTTTGTGGACTTGGAGGGGTACACCGAGTTGTCCGGTTTTGCTGTTCTTCAAAACGAGCCAAGGCCTCATCAAGCCTCTTCACTTCCATGCTATTTATCACATCTTCCACCCCGCAAGAAGAATGGCCCGGGGCAGCCGCAGCTTCCGCATGTGGTAAACTCTATAATTGGGGTAATAGCATGAAGTAGGTGGGAATGGGAAGAGGTCGGCGGCACAACTTTTCCGTCCTTCCCCTTGAACAGTACAAGCGAGAAAGTCTTCAGATATGACTTCCCAGATCTTGTAGACCTATACTGAGGGGGTGGAGAGCGTGAGTACGTATGTCGTCATCGTCCTCAGAGTTAGTCATATGTTCACCAGACTCCTGGCTTGGTAGGAGAGGGAGTCGAACTGGCACCACGGTGCTCGGGACTAACGTCGAGAATACGTGTTTCCATAGATACATCTGTCTGGGTACCAGTATCACGTGGTACGCCCAGCCCAAGTTCTGGCACTGGGTCGTCGCCGACATAAGGTTTAAGTCGATCGAAGTGGATGACTGAGGTGAGGCCATCTGAGGCGCAGATGTGGTAGGTCACGTCCGACTTCTTACCTACTATCGCATAGGGGCCTTTCCACTGGTAACTCGGTTTACTCGGCATGTTTTGCAGAACGTCGTGAATCGTGAACCCAAATCATTTCCCCCCACCTCATACGGATCTTCATGCACCCGCCGGTCATACCATGTTTTCTGACGCCGGTGTGCAGTGGACAAAGTTGCTTTCCCTAGCTCATGGGTCTGTTTCTATCCACTGCCGCATGAGCTCTACATAGAGAGATAGTGAATTTTTTCTCTCCCGGAATCCTGGGCATGACCAGATCCAGGGGTAAGGCTAATTCACGGCCCTAACATTAACTGCGTAGGGGTATAACCTGTGCTGGAATGTATCAAAGTGCGGTATGCCATGAGCACATATGGGAGTCGTAGATCCCAATCTCGACAGTCAAGGCATCTTTCCTTTGTCAACATTTCGGCCAGAGTCCAGTTGAACCGCTCTACCATCCCATCACTCTGCGGATGGTAGGGCATTGTACAAGTTTTGACTATATGAAACAATTTGCTCGGAGATCAGCTGGCTTTCAAAATTACTTCCTTGGTCAGAGTGCAGTTCATAAGGCATACCAAACCGGCAGAACACATTGCTTGTCAAGACCTCCACAACTGTGGATGCGTCTTGGTCTGGCAAATCAAATGCTTCTACCGACCTTCGTAAAATAATCTTGCAATACGAGGATGTATTTGTTTCCTTCATCCGTCATATTCAAGGGTCCGAGCACATCAATAGCCACTCGCTCCCATGTTGCACCAAGAAGTTTAACTTGTAAGGGGTGTGGAATGGTGCTGGCCAACAGCGCGTCTTTGACATGGGATGCATTTGGCGACCCATGCCTTCACACTATCGCGTATCCCCAATCCAGTGGAATCTCTGTTTTATCTGCATGATGGTTCGTTTGATGGCTGGGTGTCGAGTGTTATCGTGCAGTTGTTATAAAATAGTCTCACGGTAATACTCAATGGATCACTATGTGGTTATTAATCTAGAGAATGTTATTTTGCATGTGGAATTCTCCAAACCGTTGGTAGTAGTGTTTTGCTGTTGCAGAAAGTTGTGTAACAGAGTCTTTTAAGGAGGACATACCCCATCCTGGATCCACACGTATATGTTTCGTGTTCGCGCATCTGTTGCTTGTTCCTGGGCGACTGTCTCCATGTTCCACTCTGTGCACCACAATTCGGGGAACGCCAGAGATGGGCTGTTTAGTATGTGTCACGGAGGTGGCCACTTCTTGTTCATCTTCAAGCCTGATTCTGCTCAAGGCATCGGCATTTCCAGGCAGTTTATCGGGGTCTATGAACAATGTTGAAGTTGAAGGCCTGCAGGGATTCCTGCCACCTCGCTACCTGGCCCTCCGGATTTTTTAGGTTTCTGAGCCAGCGTAGTGAGGCATGATCTGTACGGAGGGCAAATGGGCGCCCATACAGAAAGTGTTTGTAATACTTGACGAAATGGACCGCAGCTAGCAATTCCCTCTTTGTAGTCGCATAATGCTTCTCCGTTTTATTTAGAGTACGCGAACCATAACCCAGTACCTGCTCTATTCCATCTTCTGTGACCTGAGATAGAACTGCACTGATGGCGTAAGCCGACGCATCAGTGTCCAAGATGAAATCGAGGTTAGGGTTAGGATGAGAACGAATTGGAGCGGTCGTCAATAGTTCCTTCAGCGCCCTGAAGGAACCTTCACACTCACTCGTCCACTGGAATGGTCGATCTTTTTTCGGTGATCCTGCATAGGGGTGATGCAATCTCACTAGAATGACGGATATATCGGCGATTATACTGGCAGAGACCGAGGAAGCTCTGGGTTGTCCGTGACGGAAGTGGGTTGTCTGCCACTCCGCTACTGCTTTTGTTTTTTGATGGTTGAGTAGTAAGGCTGCGCGGTATGGCATAATGTCAAACCGGTTACGATGTCAATTTTTCAAACCGGTTTAAACCATGTATATCGGTTTTATGGGGTGGGTGGGGCCAAGGATGAGTGGGTACAATTATTGTATGTAATATTTGTTTCGATAAGCATCCTATACGTGTGTTGTGTGGAACTTTTGCCACAAAATACATGCTCACGCTTGCTTTCTTTATAAGCATCAGGAATATGGTATACTAACATTGATTTCTGATTACGCCAGCTAGCTTCTTACTGACTAACAATAATTTGGCGTTCCATTTGCAAAGTCTAATGTGCAAAATTTATCGTCTACTTTAATCACCACGCATTGAACAACGGGATATATACTTTAATTTTTCGTTCATTATTTTTAGACTTTCTTGTTCAAAATTGTTGGTGTCACAGACAGCATAAACTTTCAAATCAATTACTCGCATTTTTAGCATTTTGATAACAAGCGGCCATCGAGTCCATATCGCTTGCATTAGTTATACATCCCGATAATGATGATTTTGTGCTGTTACAAGGGGGTGGGCGTGATTTATAGCATACACCGATTGAATTAAGACTATTACCGGTATATAACGCATTGGTCATGGGTGGGCGTTAACTTGTGATCTTAGCTTTAAAGACTTATCACAACAAAGCTAAGTAACCCACCCCATTCTTAGATGTTTACATAAGTCGGTCGCTCAGAAATACA